>JAIPRM010000290.1:0-64311 GCA_025469315.1 Stegophylla sp. TES_Ste_2020 | reverse complement strand
ATCTCTATAGAACCGGAATCACACCCAGATGGTACTTTAGAGAGGTCATTTTTCCAATTTCTCAATACTTTTTCCAAGCGCGGTGAAAAACTGTCGAAAAATTAACGAAAAACGGCAAAATATGCAGAATTACATGTAAGAAGTACATTACATGTAGTGGTGAAGTGCGGCAAGTACAAATGGTGATTTTAATCATTTTCATGTACAATTCAAACATGGGCCGCCAGTTGCCCATCTCTGTCGTACCGGTAGTGTTTAAGTTTTCGCCGAATTTCATATCCGCGCACGCGCACATTAAATGAATAATATTAATGACGGACAGGGTTGTTTTCGGTCCACCGGTAAATCACGACGTTTAACACAAATTGCGGATTTCGGGTGTGCGTATTATTTTTGACGTGGGCTAGTTTCGGGACCCTGCGGGGGGGGGGTCAATCGCCCGGGCATTTTCGCGTCATCGTCACACATCTGAAACGATTAACCCTTTAATTTAACCCTCTTTACCCCACTCGGTCCTCGTATTTATATTTTAATCCCCGTCATTGGTTTCTCCGACCCCTTCATATCTCGGCTGCCCCTCTCGCTTACTTCCGGCGCCCACACACCCGCGGTGCAAAAACGAAGTAATAGTTTTTTTTTTTTCCTTGAACGAGGGATTTTCGACAAAAAACGTTGTACTTACCTGACACAGAAATCGAGGTTTCAATGACTTTTATCCGCACTCGAATTTCGGATGTTTTGTTTTTATCGTTTGCCAGACACGACTAAACGATTTCCTACGCGTAATACATTCGCAACCGTCCGGAAATCAAATTCGACAACACAGAGATCATCATCTCAAACACACGATTGTCAACCTATTTTTTAATTTTTTTATTATTTTTTTTTTTTTTTTTTGTTTTCCCTATCGATACTTGTAATATTGTAATATGTAGTTCAGAGCTCGGTTCGCAAATCGCGTATCTACGTATATCTGCGAGACAAATCTACGCGTTATTCGCGAGACGGTATTTTGTCCGAGTAATTTAATTTTAATTTACACTTTAAATGCATCAGATTTTTATCGAATAGCGCTCGGGGATGAAATTAACATATTTAACGACCCCGTCCTACACGCGCGTAATAGGATATGGTTGTATTGTTTTTTTTTTATTTTTTATTTTTTTTTATTCGCGTCGCGCGGAACGTTCGTATGCAGATAACGCAGGCTTCATTATAATAATACGAGTACATAAATAAAAAATATAAATACGAGTACAGTACAACAATAAGAGTAATATGTACGTACAACGGTTAAAACCGGATAGTTTGGATATTATATTTATCGACGTGTAGCTGCGATAAGAGCCGGAAAAAATCAGTCAAATCGATTTACATTTTTAATTTCAATTTTGAGGACAACAGAATAATCATTTCGGATAGATTTAGGGGGTTGGTCCAAAAAGATACATTGTCCCCCCAAATTCATAAAAAAAAAAGAAAAAGATCTTAGCCCCTTAATGATTTATTATGACTTTCAGAATTTGCATTTTTAAGCATAACATCGATGAAAATTTTTTTAATTTTTATTAATACGATTTTTTTTAAATTTTTTTAACTCTCAATCAAGCACACAATAAGACGACTGTGATGATACCCATGTGATACCATGATTTTGAATCCTTTTAGCATTCCAGATTTGGGTAATTATTTATTTACATCATTATGTAATTACAAATTAAATTCGTTACGGTTATAGCTAGGGTGTAGATTTTGATGTTCTAAGAAACAAAAAAAAACTACTTGTTGTCCTTAAATTTAAAATATATTCGTAAATCTTCGCGCCATTTACATTATTAAACGTAAAGCACACTGAAGATAAATGTTTTTAATGAATATTTCTACGTGTCATATCCGTGACAGTTTTAGGTCAATTATACATTTTCAATTAAACGTTTTGATTAAGTGTAATGATTTTCACCTTCAAATGTGAAGACAAAATTAATGACATCGTTAAAATAATAATAATAATAATAATTAAATACCTAAAGTCAAACATTTGAAAATCGTTATAACAAGATAAATACGTGAAGAAAATAAATGTATTTTAACATTATCAAAGTACGTCACGATAATACTCACATCGTAAAAATGTGATTTGAAATTTAATTTTTATGCTTACCTAAGCGCTAATTTATTAATCACTGAAATTCCATCGTTATTTATTGAGTTGCAACGAACTTACAATGTGGACAAATGTGTGATGTGTAATTTTTATAATATTAAATCAAATCAGAATGTAAATAAGTTAATGTTGATTTAACAATAATAAAGCTTCGCTGCTAAATAAATGTTATCTCGTGTGAATTGTCTTGCTAGCGTAAAATATTATTTTAATTTTTTGATTTTTGACAGCAATGTATTTTGAAATAGGTCTTTAAAGAATAAGACTATTTTTTTTTAATACTTTTTAATAGTTAAATCATTTTTTAATAATTTTTTTAAACACTCGACTGCGTTTATAGCAGCAAAAGGAATATGAACGTGTGAAACGAACAGCTACGCGAACAAGTGTTTAGTATAATAGGTATCAATTATTACAACTAAGACACTTACATTTCCCTAAGTCGAATTCCCATAAGGTTTTATATACGCATTATTTATACCACGTCTTTTAGGTTCGTTTCACGAGTACCGGTTAACAATAAAATTGTCCTATTATGCGATAAATTTGCATACAATGCGCGTAATACTGTAGCAACTACGTATAAAATACGACTTGATATTATTATAGTGTATTTACACTTAAGTAATTATATGCGCTCTCCACGCTGTACAATGCTGACGATGTAATGCACAACCTATGTGTATGGCGAGTTCTGATGTCGAATAGTAATTAAAATAAAATTCTTTCAAATGTCAATTTGAATAATCACTGTGGTTTTTAGGGCTGAAATAGGCCATTTTGAATTTAATGTGTATTTCAAATAGATTTTGATTCATATTATAATCCAATAACTTAGGTCAGAATTTTTTATTTGGACATGAACTATTTTATTATTATTATTTTTTTTAATCCATAAAACAAGAAATAGGGTTATTAGTTTTATTGCAGATTTGATTTTCAGACGATTGATTTTTTCTTGTTTTGAAATTCAAAGCGCTATTAAATAAAAATCTTTTTAAAGTAAAAAAAAATCACATTTTAAAAGTTTTCTTGTGCTAAAATATTTCTCATAATATTATTTCCAATATATATTGTTTGAATTTTCATAAAGCTGGATGAAAAAAAGAAGATAGTTTCCGAGTCTTTTTTCCTAAATTTTGGGTATAGTTTTTTCTAAACTCTTTTTATATTGAACAATTGAGAATTTGAAAAAATGACCTCCTGTTGGTATCACCAATGGGTAAATTGTAATTGAAAAAGTTTGCTATTTGAAACTTTTGGACAAGTATATTTCTATGCGAAAAAAAAATGTTTACCGAAAAAATAAAAAATAAACATCATAGTATAAACGCTAGCTTCTTCGCTCTACTCAGAATCTATAAAATTGACTCTACTTGTTATAACAAACCATATGAAAGTCTCGGGTATGAGCGAGCTGGAAGTGAAGAAAGTAATACTCGACGTTGTCAACACAAGCTTTTCGATATCGCAATATTTTTTAAATACGTTTCCGTGTAAAAAAAAAAAAAAATAATAATAATTTTCCAAATTGGTATAAAAAATATAAACATCAAATACGTCAAGAGACGAATAGTTGCCAAACGCGTAGCCAAACACGACATCAAATTTTTCGTCAAATTATTTAACATGATTTTAACTGCCGTTCAAAATCAATATTAATCGTTAGAATAAAAACTACACTATACACACATTTAATTGCGCTGTACTAGCTAGCCTGAAATTATTAATTTGGTGTTTAACGACATCCATAACGTAATACAACATCTTATTTACAAACGCATGCACACAGATAAGTATTTATTGCGTATAAAATAATGTACGACGAATAATAATATTATTATTTTCAAAAGCAGTAACGAAAAAGATAAGCGTTTAACGACGTCAGCAACAAAATACTATATATATATATATATATATATATATATACATCCAAATGGTAATAACAATAATAATTGTTTCGCGTGTAATTTCATTCGAAACGTTTTGCGAAATTACTGTTCTTATGCAAACTACAATTTTCTCCTTTGCTGCACCGTTTGTATATCATAAAGGCGTGTATCAACTGTTATATATATATATATATATATATATATATATAAATATTTAAATATTATGTAATAAGAACAAAGTCAAAACAATAGATTAAATATAAAATTAAACTTTCATAACGTATTAGACGACGTAGAACGCGAATAATTTATAAAGGGTTATGAAAACTATAACTTTGTTGGCAAAGCTAAAATATAAACGTCACAAATATAAATTGAATTTATGCATTCCGCGTAACTCGTTTTCCTGAAAATTTCTCTGGACAAACTGTGAACGGCCATTGTTGTTAAGAACGTCGCGCATTTACGTAGCACAATATGCACGGAAACGGTAATTTGTCAAAAATGTAGAATTACTTGTTGTATAAATAGTCGCACGAATAAAAATTAATAAAGGTCATGTTCATTTTTTTTTTGCCCCTCGTTTATTCTCTAGCTTTAATAATAATCCGAAACCGGTAGTTGCGAATTTAACGTGTTTACACTTGCTCGATTAACACTTCTATAATCAGTGGCGCATTTAGGTTTTTTTGTTTTCAAATAAAATGTTGTTCATCTATAAATTTCTAATATAGCTATTTAAATACGAAATTATAATCAACGTTACACAACATCACAGGAATTCATTACATATACAAATTTCATGTGGCAAAATCGAGCCGCATTTTCTCTGAATTAATCTCATTTATAACTTTATTCGTTGTAGACACTTGAATATTCGAATATGTGAATTTTGAAAGTATGTTTCGAGTTTGTTTAAAAATTAAAAAGGATCCCCCCAATAATAACCTAATTTTAAATATTTCATGAAAAAGCTAGCAATGCAGATATGTTTATTTTAACAACGAACGAAATTTAAATGAATCGAATAAAATTTCCATAAATACATACGGTCCAGACACCCAAAAATCGCCTCTCGGTTGAGCTATTATTTATAATAATTATAGTATCTTAATAGTCAAAAATTAAATAAACACCGACCACATTACAGGATACGAGTTTTTGTATTACTCTCGTTTTACCACCGTTTCCTCGGCATTCTAGGCGTGATTATATAAATAATACTACACTGGTGGGTATTATTGTATCGACAAAATGTACACTTATATAAAAAATATTATGGTTTTTACTGAACTATCGAATTTCACGTGACCAGAGTACGTTCATGTAAAAATAGGAGTGTGAAACGTTATCCGTGTTGTCCATTTCGTATTCCACCACCTCGGCCAGTCGTTTAGCACGCTTATTTGTGAACGAAATATATGCAGGGCCAATATTCATACACGCGCAACCCATTTTCGACCGTGTAAAATGAACACATTTGAATTTTTTGCTTGTACAATTAAAATATATATATATATATATATATATATATATATTTACCACACTACCTTTATATATTAATGTAAATACAATTATTTTCAACTGTTTTCTCTTCGAGTACGTTTTTAATTTTAAATAGTTAAAATTCTAATTTTTTTTATTTATTATTATAATTTTTTTTTTTTTTTTTGTAAATGTCAGAATTTAAATTTGTGCTTATTAATCAACTGTCCACGAGGTAAACAAATCTGAGCTGTTAGTTGTAGTTGCCATTTAAGACAAATAAAACATAAAAACAAACAATTTTTTTTTTTTTTTACACGAAAACCTGTAATTAGTATTGTAAATCGTAAGTAAAAATTTCAAATTTATGCGTTATACGAGGTCTGAAATTGCACGATTTACATAATTGATTAATCACTCTGTATAATATGTATAATTTAAATCGTGATTTGTTTGTAATATAATTAAACATGATTAATACATAATCGTATTGGTGTGCTTCGACTTGTGTTTCGAGTGAGTTGTTTTTCGACATGAAAACAATCAACTCGAATTTGGATGCAAATTCACGGGTTTTTAGACCCGTCTTACTCTCGCACAAAACGCGTGTACAAGAAGTTCTTTTCATTTTCAGGCGATTTCGTTTCACCGATATACTCGAACAATAATTCAAATCAAAATCAATGCTTTTTTTTTGTCGTTATTAAAAAGTTACGAACATAGACGATATATGTATTTGTATGTATATACATATATATGTATGTATTTGTAATAAGAGAAATAAATAAATGACGTAATTTGTTCGATGTCAAGTGCACATCGGTGATAAATCAAAAATTTCGACGTACCAGTCCAAGCTGGCCGCGGCGATCGAAACGTCCGATACGAAATAATATTAGGTAAAAACAAAAACGACCACTGAGCGCGGCAGACGCACGAACGGCGGACGGTCAAACGTTAGGGTTAAAGTCGAGGAGAACACACGTGAAATTCCCCTCGAGTATTTAAATCGCAACGATTTGCATAGTAATTACATAACGGAATTTTGAAACGTGGAGAAGATTTTGGAATTGTATAGTAAGATTTATGAAAAATCAACGGGAAATCCTGCGAAAGATAAGCCCACAGATGCAATCTACTCGAGTCATAAAAAGTTCAGGAAAAAAAGAAATTTTGTTCTTATCGAGACTTTGATGATTTTTTCAATTAAAATGTCCTATATAATTATTATAGCAACGTCAACTAAATTTCTATGCTTCGCATAATACTTATACGATTATTGCGATCTATACTATGATTCACCCTCTATGAAACATTAATTATCACAAAAAATCGTATGTTATCGATCAATTTTAAGACAAAAATTTATTGTCACTGAAATTCATCACAGACCTGATTCGAAACCTGATGTGTGAGACAGCCCTTTTTTCGAGATTCCGCTGTACTCTTGGGGTGTGTACCGAATGTTCAAAACAATATTGGTGTTGGAGTCCACTTTGGCATTTTAAAATCATTTAGCTCTACGAGGAGGAACGAGTCAAGAGACACAGTGACGTCATTTTAATAAAAAGAGACAATACTGTATTTGCACGAAAAAAAAAAAAAAAAAACAGTTAATTAGGAAAATTAAGTTCATATTATGAGTAAAAGTAATGTTATCCCGATTGCGCGCTAACTACTATTTATTTATTTTTATAAACCAAAAATAAAATGTTTCATATGCGTTGTTATCAGTGTTTGTTTTCAATCAAATAGGTTCCCTGGAGTACTTGAATATTGTAAATGTATCTTAATTAATTGAATACATACGGTATTAATACAACATATTTTGACTAACTACTGTATTGATAATTATGATGTATTGTATTTGTAGGCTTAATAATATTAACATCGTGATTTTAAAAATATACCGTCGATGTGGTGTGGACTAATGCATAGACGTAATGAAATTGCCGATCCGAGACGCCGGGTGTCTTCGTACAAAATAATAATAATAACAATATTACTATTGTAATCATGGGTAAACGTACCTCTGAGTGTTAATACAATCCAGCTGTAGTTTGAGCGGGTAATAAATATTTTACAGTAAAAATTACTATGTTATAATAATAAAATTTAAAAAAAAAAAAAAAAGTAATAAATAATAAATTTACCAATTATTTCCTTTATATACCTGTTACATGTAGATTTTTTGCTAACTGTATTTTTGTTTTTACCTTTTATATTTTATACATTTTATGTTTTTATTATTATTGTATATATAACGTTAAGATTTTAATATCAGTTTTATTAAAATAAAGTGTTCCATTACAAAGTAATTACAGAAATACTTATCTAAAAGCTTCGATCAGCCACTTGTTGAATCAGAATTCGGCTCTAAATGGTACTTTTTACCAAATATTTTTCGAAATACGTATTATTCCAAACGGCTGACACCTGTCGCTTTGACTGTAGGCCATTATGGCCATAGTAATGTAGTAACCATGGTAACATGCTAATTAATATTACATGGATATTGTAAAATAATTGAACCTCTTCTCAGATTTTTCTAATCGGAGAAATGATTTATCGTTTCTTTAAAGGTCAATACGCCCGCCAAGAATATCCTGACCGGAATGCGAAGTATATTCGAGGTGCGAAACATGTAAGGCCTTTTTTTTAAATTTTTTATTGACCTATCGCAAAATACATATTGCTGTCAAAAACATATAAATAAATAATAATAATACAATTTTACGCCAGCAGGACAGTGAACACGAGATAAAATTAATTCTGAAATGAAATGAAAAATTAATTCTGTTATTCTGTCAGTCGACTACGGAAATTACACGAGACAAACTTAAAAAAAAAAAAAAAAGTATCTGGATAAAAGATACAATTTGAATCTCAAAAATGTTATTAGACACACGATGTGAATGTACCGAAAATATTATTCATCCCCGCGCTGCAGTCGTCCAAGGACTGGGGATGCATGGTAGGGGTTGATTCGAGAATGTGTTGGGCAGAGAAGTCATTGCGGGCGAGGGCGAGAGCAGGGCCCTCCTTGGTGCCGTGGTCTTTTATCTCTGTGTACGCGTACGCGAAATATCGATCGGATGAAGTCAAAGCATGCGCCGCCGACCTTTGTACGTCGGAAAATTCCGAATTTCACTTTGACATAAATTGTCGAAAACACTGAGAGAACGACGCTATATTATTATGTACGCAGGACCGTGAAATGCTCACAGACTCGAAATCAATGTCGCGTAGAATATTATTATTCGAGTAAAATTATTCGAATATTGGTAATCGAACGCGGAGCCTGAGTATGTAATACATTTAGATTCTAAGTGAAACGAGGAAGCTAAATGTTTTTACAATGATATTTATTTTCTTCTTTTCATTTTTTTTTTTTCTTCAAAAAATACTTTTTCGTGTAGAAATACTTATCGAAAAATTTCGATCACCAACTTCATAAATCACAATTTGAATCTAGAATCTAGATGGTTCTTTTAAGAAGTCACTTTTCGAAATTCTCAATAGTTTTCTCGAAATTTGGTAAAAACTATTCAAAATTTGACAAAAACACCTTAGAACTATATTTTTTTTAATCCAAAATTCATGAAAATCTAAATTAGATAGACAATAAATATGATAAAATTTTCGGTGTTGGATAATTTTAAAAATGTGTGAAATACTTTTTTTTCTGATCAATCTTTTTTTCTTTGTTCAGCTAATAGTGTAATATAAAACTAGCTGAGTATTTATTTTTTTTTTTTTTTCTATAATAACAAATTTTTTTAATTTTAAAGTAAAATTGTGTTGAACAAACCAAATCATGTAATTGAAGAAATTATTAATCGTTTCTTTAAAATTCAATACAAAATGAAAATTGAACCATTAGACTGTATATCCAATGTATCAAATTTTTGCAGAGACAAGCAATGCATCAGAGCAATAGGGAGAAAAATGCAAATGCATTAAGTTCCGGGCCCTATTTATCGTCGAGTCGGTCTATATAAATAATAATACAAATCACTTTTCAGCTAACAATTTTCTCGACTCCATAGCTTGTTATGATTTTTATTTAATTGGAATTTAAAATAATTTTTTACTACTATTTTTTTGAATAATTTGAATCTTTTCGTCAAAACTGCTTAGTGATATTTAAAATTATAAAAATGTATGCTGAGAATAAAAACAACCGTAATTACATTTAATTTATTAATTTGTATGAAAAAAAATAAATAATAATACAATTAAACATTTATCTACTTGGGTTTAATGTTTTAAAAGTGCGTATACAAAAATATAATATTGTGTTTTGATAAGAGTATAAAATCATCGCACGTTAATACCGCCATTTTTATCTTTTATTTGTCGATACAAGTCACGCGTACACAGCGATTTCTTAAGATCGATGAAAGACAAAACGATTTCGTTTTCCCAGGACACTAAATACCGCCGCGCCGCCCCGTCACCTCCCTCCCCCCCACGTGTACGTTTTACTTCCGTCCGTTCCATTGTTCCACTGAATCGATATCAAAACAATATTAAAACCGTGTATAATAATACACGCGCATTGTTCGTCGGAGAGGTTCTTTATATTATTATTTTAAAGCTTCGCCCGAGAGATTATTATTATTATTATTATGCGACGACGGTCTGGCGAAATAATTAGCTTTCGATTTTCTTTTTCTCAATTGTTTTACCGTACGATAATAATAATAATAATAATAATAATAATAACACGAGTGATTAATCTCACTTCACTCGAGATCGAACACTCGTTACACTATTATGAACCGCATTAAAAACGTTTCGATGCGATTGAATTGAATTAAAAACCGAACGCCTAATGAATTAATTCGTGTAAAATCGTTTGGGTTTTTGAATATTACCTTTAATATATTATGCACCGGAGGGACGCGGCGGGGAGAGTGAGGTCCGTTATATAATATCATCTCGGGTATGTTCTAATGTTTATTTAAATATAAAGTGATCGGGCAATCGGGGTGGGATAAACGAAACACGGAGCGCGCAGCAGAGAAAATACCAAATAAATATTAGTATAATGCGGTGAAAAAAATATGTATATATAAATATACAATAATTTATATGGACTGTAATACAGACTTTAGGTCGACTGCTCTCTCTCTCTCTCTCTCTCTCCTCCCCCCTCCCATCCACACCCCTTCACCGGTCATGCGTATGCTATTTTTATGCGTATAATATTATTATATTTATATATGTATATATATATATATTTCACAAAGCCAACCTCGGAACGGTAGGATAAAAAAAAAAAAAAAAAAAATGCATGTATGTTACCTTGAAAAAGTACCTACAGCGAAATTAGAATGAAATGTTAATTTTTGTGCTCGGATTTGTACCTTTTTGACGTCATACACACGCACGCGCACACACACACGCACACAATGAACCAGGCCAATTACAATTTTTTCCACGTACATTCTAATGAGTTTTTTTCCTTCTTTTTTTTTTTTTTTTTTTTTATATTAGAGTTCTCTTTGTCCCGCCCCCCTCCTCTCCGTATTCTCGCTATACCGCGAGTACTGTGTGCAGATAGCGGGGTAGTGCAAATTAAACAAACGCCGTTAAAAAGTGCGCTTTGTGAATCGGAGAGACCCGAATTCCGAACGAAAATTCCCACGCGCCAAATGCATACATCCATCAAATAATATTAACAACATTGTTTTCCTTATGAACTACTGTGTTGCATACGTCAAAGGATTTTTCCTTTTCTCCTTTTTTTTTTAGATCCTTTAAAACATTTTTTTTTTTTTCAGAATTTGTAATAAAATAAATATTGAATTTCTAACAGCGATAATATTACAAAGTATTGCTTTTTTTTCTTTTTTTTTTTGTGTACACGTTTTCGTTTAAAAATACTTGTTCAAAAGTTGTTTTTTTCTTTTTTTTTGCATCTACTCGTACTTTTATTGTACGATATTCGCATTGTTCATAGTACGACTACACGTTTCGCAAAGCAGATAATATTTTTTAAGCGCAAACCGCATTATATTAAAAAGAAAAATTAAACCAAACTACAGTAATACTATTATTATTATTATTATTATTATTATTATTATCCGCCGAAACAATAGTTGGCCGTCGTGAATATATACGTTTTCGTTTATTTTTCACAACAGGAAAAAACTAAATACGATTTAGTTAATATTTCGTCCTTATTTCGTGTTGAAGCACTCGAATAAATGCACTTCGTTCAATTTTTTTTTTTACGCTATTCTTCAACACAATGCGCAATATTACCTATTTACCCCTTACGCGAACGTGTATGTTTGTGTCCCGGTGTCTTACTGAAAATCAATTATCCGACTCAAGTCTCGTGCCAATGCAACGATTATTAGGACCTTTAATATGTCGTGTAAAAGCGAAGGGTTTACATTTGTAGCTACTGTTGGACCGCCGATCCTGACCTCAACCCCTATTCCTACCTCTGTACCCTCCTAGACCCTCACTCTGTCCTTTACTCCATCGTCCCCGTTCCTAGATCCTGAAGCCCTACCCACCCTAACATGTAATTCCTACCACCCCTACCCTATCCTGTAACCATGGAAACCATGATTACATTGTAACCACGGCAACCATGGTAACCATGGCAATCATGGTAACATTGGTAACATAGTAATTATTGTTACGCGGTTATTGATAATAACTCAACCTTGAAGAAATGATTTATCGTTTCTTTAAAATTAAATACACCCACTAAGAATATTCCGCCCAAAAAGCGAAGTATATTCGTGGTGAAAAGTCTGCTGGCGTTTTTTTTATCAAAGTCAAATACGCATTTATACACAATTATTTTTTACACAAGCTGTATATTTGTCATATTTATATTTTATATTTTTTAAAAATATTTCAAACTAGTTGTTAAAGTGTGTGAGGAAAACAACGTTAGATTTTTCACGATTCGATATGACTGAGTAGAACCACGTAGTCATATTCAATCAAAATATTTATTACTTTTACTCATCACTTAAACCAATTTCTGTATATTTAACATTTATATGATTGTAAAAATTAAATACATACATAACAAGAAATTATTTATCGTTTCCTTAAGAGATTTAACACACCTTCCGAATCCTTTGCGAATAACGAAGAATACCTATGGTGCGAAGTGTGTCTCGCTTGTATTATTTCGTTCTTGCATTATTGTTTTCCGCGGCGGGGGAAAAAAAAAATCGATTTTCGACACGAACAGAATACTTCTGGTTACATCCTTTCGAGCTTTTGGTCTTTATTATTTTTGCCATATACCTCCATCGTACGATGGAATTGATTGTTTTTCAACGACCCCATTCAATATCGATACACAAACCCAAACAATATGCTACCTACAACTCGTCAAAAGGAAAACCGTATACTCTATACCTACGCTATATACGTAACGCATTGTCTAATTAAATACAACGACACGGACACAATCAGATTCAATTCTAGGCGTGAGATATGCCGGGGGGGGGGTATCGTCCAAAGTAATAATAACGGAATTAAAGGATTTGATGATATACATCATTTTTTCCCTCCGCCAAATTCGAGTTTATACAACAGCAGGTTGATATACACGCGGAGCCGCGCTGTAGATGTACAATTCGAAACGTAAACACGAGATTCCGTTTGTAAGTAATCTCGCACAAAGTTTAACGATATACAAACCGGCGCGGCGGGGATTATGAAAGTTATTGTTATATTCGTATAATTCGAGGTGGCCCTAAAATATAATATATATAATGGTTGATTACTGTTTAATTAGTTGTATAAAAACGTATCCTTTACCGACGCACTGCACGGGACACCCACACCACAAGTCAATGACGGATTTCTCTACTAATTAAAAATTCCCAGTGACGATGGCTATATAATACCGATTCGAAAGTTTCGAATGTAATAATTTATGTCATAATTAGTACGAGAATAGGTGCATATTCAAGAAACCAAGGACCCTTTCAATGAAACTCATATAAATATATTATTTATTACAAAAAAAAAAAACTACAATAATCACTAACTATTATTATAATTAAAATTTTTTTTAATTTAATATAGTATTCTGAGCTCTAAAAATGTATACACCCACCAAGATTATCGGACCCGAGGAGTGAAGAATATCCATTGGTGTGAAGTAGTGTCCGACATTTTAAACATAATTTTTTGGCGTTTTGTAAAAATTGTTAAGGGGAACACTTTCAAAACGTCAGAAATAGAGAATCCAGTGTAATTGAATACATGAATGCATTTACCAACAGTTGATAATCGATACATATATCACGTGTGTTATAGACTGTATAATATCATATTATTTTCATTAGAAAATCGTTTTTTTATTTTTCAATAAATTCTTCGATCCTCGTCTCGGAGATTGTGCAGCATCCACAGTGTTTGCGCGTGGCTGTTTTTATTTTTATTCGTTCTTCTTTTTTTTACTATTATTATTATTATTATTATTATTATTATTACTATTACTCGGCCGAGACGGATGACCGGCGTCATTTGAGACTTTTTTTTTCCTCAGACATTTTAGCGAATGGCCGGATGAGGGGGGGGCACTCGTCCCCGACCGACTTTGTGTAATGGTCCTGTGTACGCGGTCGATACAAGTGATTCAACACTATACTCCACACCTCCCCTCCCCTCCGCTCGGCCAACATCATCAGGCTGTCCTCTACCCGCCTCCGCACTACACTTTCACCGACGGCGACGATTGCGTACGATTTCGTTTTTTTTTTTCGTTTTGCACCGAGGAGACGAATTCTCTACGTAATTCCTCCCACCCCGTCCTCATTCTACACACTTAGCTGCCACCGTTGACGGATGTGTAGAGGTACGTATATATACATGAACTACAATGTTTCTGTGTGTGTATGTGCGCGCGCACGTTACTGTGTATGATGTGTATTTTTGTGTGTTTGGGTGTGTACGTGTGTCAGACGGAAGAAACGAAATCTTCGACCGTAATCGCGTTCGACATAAATCATCGCAAACGAAACGCGAGCCTGTCCACCCGTCGTTCGTGCTTCTCTCTTCGTCGGGGCACGAAAATTATTGCTCGCCACTTTTTATATAATGCACGTTTTCGTCGGTCGGCATCATCGCCCGCGGGTGTGTGTGTGTGTGTGTAGAGTACCTACGGATTATTATCACCATAGAGACCAGAATATTATAAATGCATTAAAAAAATTGTGTGTGGAAAATATGATACAAAATATATATATATGCGAACTACAAGTGTCAAGACGTACACCAATATGCGTAACAAATTTGTAACTATCAACGGGGTGAGGGAGGGGCGATTTAGAGGCTTAATTTTTGCATACACTTACCAGACACCAGCAGATTATCGATTATAATGGTAAGCGGTTAAAGTCATTAATATCATATTTATGTAAATGTTGTATCTGTATTTTATGATAGGGGTGTAAGTTATAACAATAGACAAACAATCACAACAGATGTCATTGGTTTGTCATCAAATTATAAAAATAAAAATATACACAACCTAGAAAATACCTTTATATTATTTGAAAATACTAAACTTTGTCGAGGAACTGTTTCCACCACAAAATGCATTGATATAAAATCAACATTTGGAACAGAGTTTGTTGAGTATTACTCTCTCTCTCTCTCTCATAGCATCTAGGTGATCTAGGTGTACATCAAACGATTGCAACATGTAGTATAATACCTATTTGGAATTATCACCCTTTGGCCTGTCAAAATAGTATTATAATATACAATAACTTACTACAACCACTCGTTTGACGACGGTTCGGTTTTGATTCATCCCCTCCCAGGGACGGTTTTAAACCATACTACTATATGGCGACGGGTAAATACACACGGCTGCACGTCATTGTTCTCGGTTAAGTCAGTTTTGCAAAACGAGTGTGCACAATGCGCTCGTGTATACGCTTTCTCGTCGTGTTGACTCTCGGATTATCAGAAGAAGAAAAAAAATATATAAAACATATGAAATATCTCGCTACACTATATTATTATCTCGCCCTATCCGATGACACGCCCGAGGGATTAATATATTATTATTATTTTTATTATTACTGCGGAATCGATATCGAGCGCCCATTGCAGCGGCGCTCGTATATAATAATATGAAAATAATATCGTATTACATTATGGTTTTGAAAAGAAAACAATATTACTTTGTCATAAATTACTGTACTGCACGCGCATTAGTGACAATGCGTATTTTATTGACTCGAGCTTGTGTGTGTCCGTGTGGGAACGCGTAACACATGCGAAGTGTTTCCTATATTACGACAGTATAATAGTCAGAATAATAAATGCGTTGAAATCGTCTATATCGGATTATCTTAACCGATGATGTTGGATCTGGGGGCTAAGGTAATTGAGACTTATTTTCAGGGGGGGAGGGCAATCCTATATGTGCATATCTCTAGAAAAGAGTTTGAGATGTTGTTTTTACTCACACATCTTATTTTGTTTTATTTTTTATTTTTTTTATCATAATTTTACTTATTTTAAGATTTTTTTATTAATTTGAGAATTCACTTAAATGTATCCTTTGTTAGTGTGTTTTTGATTTAACTACTTCGTTACTATGTTCCATATTTGATAATTAAGATAAAAATCAAATTGTGATAATTTAGTAACTATTATATAATATAAAAAAATCGTGTGAATATTAAATGGGAAATTTTTACATTTACTCAAACAAAAATTGCATCAAACATCAAATTGAACTTTTATTGGGTATATTTTAATGGTATTCGGCAATAAAAAGGATCTAGGCTATTCGAAAGTCCACAGAGTGGTCTCTACAGACGTTTAATTCGAAATAACCCAATCATAGATGATTTCAAATAACAATAAGATTGGGTAGTGACAATAATCATTTCTCAGCTCTCGACAGAAGATCGCAACTCGGCAGAACGGTCGCTATATTTGACGAGTATAATAATTGAATACTATAGAATGTAGAATGTAGATCGAACCCGTTGCTGATTAATTGCATTCTAAAAAATTCATGACATTTTGTAAATACTATAAAATGAATATAATATCTAATTAAAAAGAGACTAAAATTGATTTTTAATGATTACCCTAATAAAAAAAAAATAAAAAATGTTTCTCTCTAAGGAGACGGACGGCCCTGTACCACGTATTTGTATCACCGAGGCAGTGGTTCTCAACCTTTTTCTTTTATTTCTGTCTCTTTTGACCTATTTGTGCAGATCAATGACGTACACGAGATTTTTTAACGGCGGGAGAAGGAAGGACGGATGAGCGAAAAAAAAAAAAAAATACAAAAGTAAAATATAGTGTCGTCGAACTCAGCACGGATTCAGTATGCTTAAGTTATTGCGAAGATTTCATTTCAAAAAACGCCCTCGTTTTTTATTTTCTTCCCCGGGATCAAGCGACACCCCTACACCGAGTTTATGTCACCCCGGTTGAGAGTCACTGCTCAAAAGAGTCTGCGGCCGAGAAAAGAGTACGCGAACCCTTTGATGCCGCTTTGTGCGAGGAGCGTTCCAAAAACGTTGTCGTAAACACGACCGTCAGTCAAAAATTATTTCGCGATCAATTCTCGCGTCGTATATTAATATTATACATCGGGTTCGACGACATTTTCCTACTCGTTACGGACGAGTGCGATTTTTTTTTATATTTTCCAGACGCGGAAAATAATACAATAACACAGTGGTGATTTATCCGACACGTAATACGACCTCAGAGAACAATCGTTTTTTATACCACTGCTCCCCCCCACCCCCGTTCACTAGTCGGAGATTAAGTGTTTGTTAAGTCCCTGGCGTCTCGGACCACATACATATATATATATTATTATACGAACTATGACGTATATACGGGTTTGTTTATGTGCTTTGACGAGACCGGATTACACGTCGTCGTTAGTGTTTATATAGATGATACTTCTCAATAAAATCTTACAACAAAAAGATCCATTGAACTCCAGGTAGAACATTATACTTTGAAAACCTCGTGGGGGTTAGGACTGCATTAATTTTAAAAGACTTGGGGGGGGAACTCGATTTTCCTTTATAACATAATATTATGTGTATTATAAGCTCGGAGAACACCGTCTTTGTCATTAAGCTTTTCTCTTATTCCCCCCCCATAGACCGTCTACCGAGTCCACACTCTTATTCCCTACGTCTTTTTTTTTCGTTATCTCCACGTATCGAGCACATACCGTGGTCACGACGACGACGACAGTAACGTATACTATGCTCCGTGAAATCTATAGCCCGTGCACTTGTCTCGAGGGTATAAAACATACTGCAATTTGTATTTGTATTCCGTTTTGGTTTGATGCAAATGCGTTAATAGATTTATGTATCTAATACTAAACTGATATTTTGTGAAAAAAAATTAAGAACTAGTTTATTTTTATACGAGTAAACTCGAATGCAACCCTTTAAATAATGTTTTGAAAGAGTAATGAAATAATAACGAACAGGTGTCTGCTATTTAGATGAGCTTTAAATAATAAATAAAATCAAAGGTTTGCCAAAAAAAAAAAAAAAAAATTTATGAAACCAAATTTAAAGAAAATCAGACCACGTGAGAAATATTATGATGATAAGAAAATTACTCCGAGTGACTTTTATGAGGTTTAATTGAAAAGAATCGAAATTTTTTTTTATATATTAAAATTATCTTTTCGTATAAAATCTGACAAAAACAGAAAAAATTAAATATCAGGATTATTTCAGGGAAGTTAGAAATAAATATAATAAAGGACGTATTAAACATGATATATAAGAAATATTTTTCACATGCATATAAGTTATTTATGAAAACAAAAAGTAAATTTATTCGGATAAGTCATAAACTAAATATTATTAATATCGTGTACCCTTAACCTAGTACTTAGTGATCTATCATTTTGTATACCTCTCGCATATATATATATATATATATATATATATAGAAAACATGAAGTGAATTAAAATTAATTGTTTTTGAATTAACGTAAAAGTACAGAGTTAGGAGATAAAAATTACCAAACAATTAGTCGCATGTCTTTTAAAGTTCAATTGAAATTGATTGTTCTGTCATTTTTTATTATTTTTTGATGTGTTCGTTATTTGTTATTATCGTCACCATGACCTGTTGGTTATTACCTATAATTTATAGTGACTGCAGGGATCCCATCCGTATCGATCGGGCTAACGGACAGTGCGTTCGAATGAAATATGTAATAAGATTTAGACGGGAAATAGTAAAATAAAAACGAAAATATAAAACATAATGTACAATCGATATTTTTCTAGCTATAGGTTATGTTTACCCGCAGTTCATCGTGGGAAAATACCGATCGCGAACAAGTGCGCTTGTTGACGCGGTCGTGTAAATTTTTAACGACATCACTGTCGATGTGTCATAACGTCACCGCGTTGCTAGCGACCGTAATGCATGTCTATTTTTGTTTGTTTTAGATTCCGAGCGGAGAAGCCATAGTGGTTTTACAGAGACTTTTTTTAGATTCTGAGTGCAGTGCAGAAGAAGCTTATGGTTTTACAATGATGTTTATTTTACGTTTATTTTTTTTTTTTTTAACTCTCCTTTTGAGAAGCTCCACTCAGGATTGTTTTATCGGAGAAACGATTTATCGATTCTATTTTAAGTTCAATACACCCGCAAAGAGTGTCCCATCCGAGGTGCAAAGAATATTCATGATTTTTCCACACGACAAATCGCTCGGATCGGTACGCGTAGAATAAGTTCTAACAGATAATTTTCTTCACATAGTGCATGGAAAGAAGTTATCCTATCTTAATAAGAGATAAGATATTGCTTAATACAGCAGTTTTGGTCAACAAAATGTAGGATCAGTAAAGATGATTTTTTTTAGTCAATTAAAGATTTACGATATATATAGTTTCGTTTTGATCATGGTCAGTTGAACGTTCAATGGTGAGAGGAGTTGTTTTATAGTGGTTAAACTTTGAAAATCTATTTCTATCACTTTTATGTTTTATTAAACAAATAAATAATAATAAAAAGAAAAAATCAAATTCGTCAAAAATCTATACAAACTAAAGTTGTATTAATGAATAAAGAATTAATTAAAAAAATTATCCACATAATTTAAATCTGACATTCACTGAATGTCGTGAATCGACAAAATATTTCTCATTTCCACGGAATATCGATTTTCTAAAAACTAATTGTTTTAGATATTTTAAAAAAAATGTCAATGATAATTATAATTAATTTGTATACATTTGAATTTCGTGTACAAATATGAAAAACGGTAAAAACTCACTTGGAATAATAATATCCTAGAAATGTTTCTATTTTGATGTGTGATTTGTTCAATCGTTTTTTATGCTCATTAATAAAAAGGTTAATCATAAAAAATTACAAAAAAAAAAAAAAACCAATAGGAACAATAGTTTTTACACTACTTCTTCGAGAATACGAAGGATACGAAGGAAGCCTACATTTCACGTGTCTGCTTTTGTCGGGGAAAGGGGAAATCGCACTTTTTAAACGGAAACACTACTATTTATTGTTCGTCTATACTTTAAAACGTGTATTACAATGTCATATCGTACGAAAATTTAAACGCGTTTGAGTGCACGCGCGAGTGTTTATCGTGCACTCGAGCTCTAGTCTCTAGCAACGTGTACTCACAACAATGTTTTTGATTATTTGTTTCAGGTAAGCTCGGCACCGCCCGTTGTATGTCACGTAGTACACGCGTACACAGTTGTTTAACGTCCATCCGGTAAGTACGGCGGTGTAACCGAGAATAAAAAGCGTCAGAAAGTTTTAACGGCCTCCATCCCACCCCCACCACCCTTCCCGACGGAACACACGGCGATATCTGTGAAAAACAGTCGAAACAAATCGAGACACTGCTAAACAGGTTGGTTCCACGTGTTTCGCTAAGCGTGACGTAGTATTCACGTCTGCTGGGTCGGAGTAACCAATAAAAAGTGTGTACTTCGCTCGTCGGCGTGTTCTTCGCACGTCGAGTGGGATTCTCTTGACGGGTGTATTGGATTTTAAAGAAACGATAAATCATTTCTTCAATAAAACGATTCTGAACGAAGAAAGTTAATATTACAAAAAATTAAAATGAGAAAAAAAATAGGTTTCCGAGTCGTTATTATCAAATATTTTGGTTAGTTTTTTCCAAAAAAAAAAAAAAAAAAAAAAATTGAAGAATTGAGAAATTCAAAATATGATCTCTCATTAGAGGTAAATCCGGTTTTAAAAAGTTATTGATCGAAACTTTTGGACAAGTATTTCCATACGAAAAGTTGTACAACGAAAAAAATAAAATAAACATCATTGTAAAAACACTAGCTTCTTCACTTCGTTCAGAATCTAAAAAAAAAAAAAACACAATTAGTTTTAAACAGATGAATAGTTTTAAACAATTGAATAAAATAACGTCAAAAGATAAAAAACGAGGTTTTATAAAGATTCTACTATACTACATTAATTGTCTTACAAATTTTCATCTTTTTCTGACCACATATTTTGGTATTTTGAATATTAATTCATACGATTTCATGAAACAACCGAGTACATAAGTTATTCTCAAACAAAAATGCAAAAATTTTAGCTTTAAAATGGTGATCTCAGATATTAAGTACTGCATTATAATAATAATTTTTTGCGACCTAAGTACATCCCAATGACATTATGCAATGTAATAAAGAACTTTCTTTTCGAAATTGATCAGTATACTAATAATCATGGTTGGGGTTTTGCTGCGTTTAAACATTCCTTATGAGAGATGCTTAAGAAATAGCAAAGCTTAAAATTTGTTTCAACATTCTGAAAACTAAAATTAAAAATTAACTTTTACACACATTTATTTGCGATTTCTTAGATTTTACTGAAAAACTTTTGTAATTTTTGAGATATTTTTGAATTTTTGGCCACTTGTTTTAATCCGAATTGACCAAATTTTATGAAATAAACGTGTTTTTGGGGTATTGTCGATTAAATATTAGTAGTAAAAAGCGTATTATTGAGTTCTTATTTAAAACTTTCATTATCTGTTGATACTTAGTGATTATTTTGTTATTTACATTTTAAATAACGTCAAATATTGACTTAATACTCTCAAAATTAAAGTGGCTATATAATAATAATTGGTAAATAGTGAATTTTAATAATTTATAGGCGGCAAACTTTCAATAAGTAATAATAAATATTTTTCTGTTTTTTTTTCCACAGTTTATTGTTTTCAGTATTGCATAATTTTAGTGCATATTGAATAATGTGATAGATAATAATATAGCGTTATAGCCCATATTTATGTAAGTAGTTTTAAGTATTATATATATATATATATATATAATGACAATCTTGTTAATAATTGACTTTTTCGACTTAAAATTATTTTAAAAAAAAAATGTTTAAAACAACGCGAAAACTAAAGTTCTACATAAATTTGTCGTGTTAAAAAAACACAGTTTTTTGAAGTTTTTTTTTTTTTTTGTTTTTTAATGTTTTGTCCAACTCTGCTATGGATAGGACTGCGCGAAATTATAATATGCAGCGTGACAAACGTCTCGAGATAAATATTTATAAAAATCATATTCTACGTGCCCGGTTCTCTTGGAAACGGAATAAAGTATTGTCGACTTAATAAACAGGCAAAGACTTTAAACGCGCGTTAGTGCGAAAAAAACGGCTGTGTATTGTAATATGTATAGAAACGTAACTGCCGTTTTCCCCGAGCGAAATGTATAAAGTTTATTTAAAAAGCGGGAAAAAAACCCCGCGACATAATAGGTACAAGACTTTTGGGGACGACGATAAATGTGCTCCGAAAGTTTAATTTAGCCGTAATATTTATTTTATTTGTTTTTTATTTTGGATACCGAGCGGAGCGAAGAAGCATATTATTATGATTTTACAATGATATTTATTTACTTTCTCTCTCTCTCTCTCTCTCTCTCTCTTTCTTGGAAACACTTTTTGAAATCTCGTCCAAAAGTTTCGATCGGTATCTCTATATTATAATTCCAAAATCACACGTAGATGGTAATTTGAGAAGGTCATTTTCCAAATTTCTCAATGCTTTTTTTCGAAAAACGAGGAAAATCTGTCGGAAAATTGACAAAAAAAAAAAAAGGTTAAAATAGCCATTACCGGAATTTTCATAAAATTAAAAATTGTTTTTTAACTTCAAAAGTATTGTAGCTAGAAACTAGCTTTATTTTACGTCTTCGCGTGAATATTCGAGCGTGTACGATAGGTATTCACGATGCGGCAAGCTTGCACGGGATGCATATTTCGTGAAAATAATGAGAGTGAAATAAATTGAAAATCGCGTTAAAATGTTCGTTTTGTTTTCGCCGTGGCGAAGAAGCTCCCCTAATGCTTTTGACATTTAAATGCAAAATATTATAATTCCGCTTGATAAATCGTTATAATAACCATAAGCATAGCCCGGGGGTGTGCAGAGGGGCACTTCCTAGTTTTTTTTCTTTTTTAAAAAAAAAAAAGAAAAATAGATAGTCTCTTTCACATGAAGCTTCTGTGTCCACGAATAAAAAACAAAAAAAAAATACAAATTGTACCTAATATTTAAACGGTGAAAACAACGATAATATTTTATGTATTTTCACAATATATGAAATTAAGTATTATTGAATAAATAAGAAAAGTTATTTAAATCCGTTGTGTATCATTTTCGTACTTTTATATATTTATATTTATATAGACGATAATGCAGTTTATTGTGATTATTTATTAATTAGTATATTATTTTCATATCGTATCATATACCTGAAGAGTGATTATTAAGTTTAGAAAGATAAAATTTATTTACTTTTAATTTTATGATATATTTATCGTTTTCATTCATTATTTATTGTATGCTAGAAAATATTGTAAGTGGCCTAAATACAATATTTTCAGAAGGTTTAGGTGGACATGATCACCTACCAAATTCTGCCTGTCTACCTCTGACTACACAAATTGATCCTAGCACTTAGTCTTATCATATTACACTTATTCTACTTTATTCTACTCCTACGTTTCAACGTCATTTACGTTGTTATAAAAATACCATTGTTTTCATTGGAAGATTAAAAAAAAATTATTAATAATTCGGCTTGTTACGATATTTAACGCAATCTTTCAGCACCACTTGAATACAAACTATAATCACATTATTTTGAAAACGATTGAACCCCCCCCCCATTCATTCAACCGCAACAAATTACTTTCTACAAGTAACTCAATGACGATGAAAATGCAGTACAATGTCTTTGACCATGAACGAAAATTGTTAAAATATAATAGTGCACATTTTCTAAAAAGCAATGACTGTTGAAAGTACTTGAAAGTACAATTTGTTCTTTTTGGTAGAAATTCCGTGTAAGTAAACGCTTTCAGGAATCTCAAACGAGAAGAGGGCGGGCAGTACAGTTTCATAAGACCGTAGTCGACTTCACAAAGCCTCCAACCTTTCCTTATACGAAGAAAAAAAAAATATATTGGCTGGATACTTGCGAACAACAAAATATCTAATTCTTGGATGCCGGGTTTTTATAAAAAAGCATATTCATTTTTTTTCAACAAAGAAATTTTTTAGTAATTTTACATCCTTCTCAACTATATTTTAGTAATTGAAAGAAAAATTGCGATTTTACTTATTTTTATGACTTTATAACATCACTTTGAAGTTTCTTCATTAATTTTATGTAATTCATTCTTAAATGTAATTTTCACTAAAAATATTAATACATTTCAAGTGATTTTAACAACTTCAAAACATTGTTTTGTGTTTATTAGAAAAAAATATTTTTTCGGACATCAACATTCAAGTCTTACTTACATATAATCAATATTAAAGCGTAGTTTTAATTATATATATATACCTATTTTTAGTGAACACATTCAATTAGAATTATTTAATTATTAATCCATTATCGAATACGATGAATTTTATCGGAATTTAATTGCAACACATTGGTCATATAATTATTATATTAATATAATAATAATAATTTATTATAATGCTATGTCCTAGCTTTTCTAATATCGTTGTTGATTAAACGTTGGGCAACGACAAAGGTATATTTTTTATTATATTATTTTATAACGTTTTCAGCCAACCAATTATAGATACACGCGCTCGTGCAGGTATATAATTAATTTTAATAGCACACAATTAACGGGGTAATGCTGCGTCGGGAATTGTGTAAATTGACACAACAAAAGCTGACAACAATAACCTGATGGCAAGCAACATTTAAATTTAATAATGTTATAACGTCTTTTTCGGGAAAAAATACATAATAGAATTGAATCCGTATACAAAGTGTACGTAAAGAACTAAAAACTGATTTTAACAAACGAATAAATAACGAGTTTCGGTTTAAACTGTTTGTAAAGTTATATGTGTACAGAGTTATAAATAAGGTTTCGATACATTAAATTTTCGTGATTCGATTGAAAAATATATATCGAATTTATACGCAAATTTCGATGGGATAAATCACAATTGATCGATGTGAAAATCGTTTCATTATTTATCAAAAAAAAAAAAAAACCGGACATACATAGATTTCGCTTTTGTTTTTGGAGAAAATGTTGAGAATATCAAAAAATAATGATAAATCTTCGTATCCGAGGAAAAAAAACCCCATTTTGAGCGGAACACTTCGGTGAACTTTAGTGTTTGTAAGTAGTTTTTTGTGAGATTAGATGTGCACATAAAAATAATGAATTTCGCTTCAATTCAAATAATAATAATAAATAAATCTGTTTTTAAACTGAAACGTTAAAAGGGTTAAAAACTCGAATGTTTTATGGACTTTTTCGCATACTGCAGTGGGAGGTAGGGAAATATTCTCGTCTGCATTACGACTGCATCGAACTCGAATAAAACGAATGGTGAAAAATTTAAGTCGTGTTACCATCTCGGGGCGTCCAGATTTCTTTTACGATTTTTGGTGTTTATATATTATAGTTTCTGTGCTTTCGAAGCGGAAAACGATCCATCCAAAGCGTCTCGACAAGGCTAATTCTCCGACGTGTCGGGACTTCAATGTGAAACCACGCCTTATGCGATAACTCGTGTGATACCAGCTGCTGAACCGATAAAAGACAAAACAAAATCACACCGTTACAAAACCATCAAAACCTATCCCATTATATCCAAACCGAATCGATTCGAAATCGTGTGATGATACTTCACAACTTGACAGTCACGCGAGTTCGGTTAATTTACCTGAGCCGAAGTACCGATTGATTTGGGTCGCTTACGAAATCTTCAAACGACTTCTCGTTTCATACGTGGCCTGGTTCGCAGTGCGTTTGACTGGTTTTGCCTTGTTTTGTCTGAAAACTACGTAAACTATTCCAGGCTTGCGCCTTAATTGGCGCAAGGATATTAGGTAGATTATTGATGGTGTTGGTATGTAGTATATGCTGTTTGTTTAAGATGATTTTTTGTAAGTATTTATTGGAAGTGTATTATTGTTACAATAGGCAGGACGGTTCCAATGTCGAGTTTGAGTTTTCATGAGTTGGATATGAGCAGAAGCCTAACGTGGTATCGTTCAGACAAAATGTTTTTGTAAAATATGGTGTTGGACTGGGGTCGGATAGAATTTTGGAATTTTTCTTGAAATTTGCATATTTAAAAAAAAGAACAGAGTTCAGAAATGGTACGGATGCGGATAGGAAGAGCCAGCGATAACGTTTTAGAGAATAAACATAATGTGCTATGCGTTCTTGTTCGAGGACGACCACAGGATTTTCAACTCTTGTTTCTGTTATAACGATTGTATTGTACGTGCATTGGTCCAAAAAGCCGCGAAACACATTGCCTCAATAGTGTTTATCAGGAGACGAACGAACGACAAACCGAATGGATTCGTTAATAACAGCGTACTTTGAAAATCAACACCGAAGAGATATAAAAAAAAACCCCATTTCCCCGAGGACGCACGTGCGACGGCCGCCGTTTAGCGGCGTGTGCAACACTCCGACGTTAAACGCATATTATTATTATTATTATTATATTATAATATTATGCTTTATGATTAAGCATCGGCATAGTTCCGGAAGTGAATTATAAAGTTTAGATTCCCAGCCCCCACCACCGCCACTGTCGTCCGGGAGCACAGTCAAACACGCTTTTCCGCGCGCGCGCGCGTGTGTGTGTGCTTGTGGGATTCGTTTCCGCGAATCAGTGAGCAGCCGCGGCAGCCTCCGCGGCTCTCTCCGCACGCCGCCGAACCCGGCGACTGCTTTACCGTAAATCACGTCTACGACGAGAAGTTTGCGTGTGCAATCAGAAAATTCCGCCCTCGCGTTACGCGCATTATTGCGTGTACGTACACGTGTACACATAAACTTAGACGTAGAATGTGTGGGGGGGGTGAGGGAGGCGCAGCGTGCGAGATTTCTCCTGGATTTCGCGAAAAATATTTTCAATGCGTAATCAAATGGTAATTTACAAGTAAATCGTCGAGAAGACGTACCGATGTATAAACACGTTATCGCATAACACGTAGAAGGGCGCGTACCCTTATATAAAATTTAATAAAGGTCTTTTTACCTGCGAGAAACCCATCGATTGCGTCGAATATGAAGATTGCGTCTACCGGCTATTGCGTCGGATATCGATTCTATATTATTTCAATTTTTGCATAAAATAATAAATAAAAAAAATTGTATTTGTTTATAAATTTATTCTCGTGATACAAAAATCAAAAATTAATGATTATCAATATACACATTTTACAATATTATCATAATATATTTTTTTCAACCCATCAAATAAAACATTATTATATAATAATGATAATAAAGAAATTATTTAAAAAAATAGGATAAAGGATTTAGAATTTTTATTTATTGTCCTTATGCTAATGATTCGATACCGTTTTTAAATTAGTTTTAAACTTTCGTTCAATATCTGAGGGATAGGGTTGTAGCTTCTCCCCCTCCCCCGGACCTGAGAATAGAGTGTATATATTAAGTTAAATCGATCTTTCTTTAAGGGTTAAAAATTCAAATCAAATTATTATTTTTATAAACTGCCTCGAATTCGCACGGATAAGCGCTAAAAATAACAGACATTTCGATACGCACACGCATGCATAACAATGTTTATGTAAATATCGTACATACGTATAACAATTATTGTGTGTGTGTTACACAAAATCCATTATGGATACGAACACGGCCGAGCCGCTGAGAAGTCGATTTTATGGCATACACATAAAGTTATTAATTTCGGGGTGTATATACGTATAAGAATATTATTACTCCTTGGGGTGAATCGAGAGGATCCGGGGACGACGTGGACGTCGTAGTCGTGGTGTCTGCGGTGGGGTGGGGTTAACGACGACAAAGAGCAAACTGCAACGATCCGGCGACGGTGGGGCGTGTGCAGGAGGTGGAGAGAGGACTCGGGTCGGTTTAGGCTTTTGAATTTTATAGTCATCCCATCTGTAGCCGAGTTTATACGTATATGCATTGAGCTTTTCGAAAGTGGAATCCAGGCCAGGGCAAGAGCCTTGGTGGTCATGGGTGGTTGTTGGTGGGAGATGAGGGGGGGGGGGTGAACTGGTGGTGACTTGGCTTCGGACCAACTTATGAATGAATGTATGTATGTATAGACGTGTGTGTGTGTGTGTGTGTATAGTATGGATCTCATAGTACAATATTTTACACACCCGTGTGGGGTACGAACAGAGAAAAATATATATCCGAGGACCCTCTGAATTGCATCCCAGACCACTACTTAAATAATATATTTTTATTATTATTATTATTATTATTATTATTGCTGTCGTTCGATTTGGCTTCTTGTTATTCAATGTTTTTTTCTCTCGTATGTGTATAAAATATTTATTATATAATATTAAGTATGCACTCTCGTCCTATCTCACCCTCCACGCTCAACACTCGTTCGGTATTACCGAGAATACAACACAGCCGGTTTTTAATCCGAGCTAAGCGAAGCTTTATTTTTATTTTTTCCGTGCAATTTATTGTAAGCACACTTGTTGTCCGTGAGTTCTTCAATCACATCTCGTCGGTATTTCAAAGGTTGCTCAAGGACATAGAAAATTTCAGGAAAGAAACGGTAAAATATGCTATAAAAACAAAGAGGTTACTCATACATATTGTTGATGTTCTCATTCTCGGTGTTACGAGCTACCTGCCTATAAACGCTAATTGACACCGCTTTTCACTTCGCCTTGTCTACAAGACTGGCAGAACACATAACCGAGAGAGAAAGACCATAAAGCAGTAAATCACGAAAGAATTGATACACTCTTATATTCTTTCAATTCCTATAATCGACCGTAAGTCAAATCACGGACGTAATTTTACTATACTGATTATCTGCATTGTCATTAATTCGTTATGGGTCTACGATAAAAATATTTGACGATCTTTGGGGCTGCAACCTTTGATACGACAAGATAAAAAGTCATTTTAAAACCACTATAAAAACAGTATTTATGTAAAAACCAAAAAATGTATAAAAAGATACAAAATTGTTGTTAATGTAGATAATGCACATCATCAACAAACAACCAATAAACAACGATGGACGCGCATTATTATTGTGACGTACTTCTTTACTCGCATAATATATGACACACTGTATTTTACTGTTTTGTCTCTCTTTTTTTTCTCGCTTCATGCGTCGGTCTGGTAGGTAACTTCTCTCTCTCTCTCTCTCTCTCTAAGCACTGTCCCATTAGTTTAGAATATGTCTCTGATTACGAGAGTAAAGCAACTAAAATCGATTCTCGAGAATCTGGGTTATGGTATGTTATATTATTATTTTAGCGTTCTATAACTCGGTTATTTTAGATTAGAACTGTTGAGAATAGAAAAAAAAAAAACGTTTCTTTTAAGTACCCCGCCGACTAGACGAGACATTTCTTATCTATATATGGATGACGGCCGGCACTAAACTTTCGTACGCGTTTTACTCTGCCCGGAATGACGTCACACACGTGAAAGAAAAACAAAAACAATTCCAAAATGTCGATTTTCCAAAAAAAAATATGTCTGATGTGTAATGACCGGATGTAAATTTAGAAGAACGGATAAAACGTTCCAAGTGTGGTCCGCGGACTCTCGAGCTCGGCTCTTAATAACAACGGTGACCGATCATAACGCCACCGGCGGCGTCGCCGCACCGCCTAGTTCTAATGTTATTCCGCTGCTGCAGCCGGTGTGGGCGAACAAAAACAATAACAATATCTTCCCGCTCTTTATGTGCACGATAACAGTACACAAATAATTTATATATTCACCGCGGTCGATAGTATCGATTCGGAAAGGACCTTCCCGCGGCCGGAAGACGTCGTTCCGTCGTTTTCGCGCGTTAACCGTGTAATATCGTGTTAAATGTGTGGCAGTTGTTGTCGAATTCGGAAAAGTGAAAAACATCACCTATCTCACCCCATCCCCCGTCCTTATTTGAGGAAAAAATGTCACATCATTCATTACCTGGCAATAAATTAAAAACGCTCCCCGCCGCCGGCGAACGTTATCGATCGTCGAATATATTTTATCATTATTATTATTATTATTATTATTATTACGCGGAAAATCCTAATAAATTTTATATCAAACACTTCCAGTCTCGTTTCGTTTTTAATATATTTATTTGTTTGAAGTCTTAAGTGACGCGACAGAAAAAAGAAACGTATTAAATGTATTTGAAAGTAAAAACAGTAGAGCGTTTCCGGAAGAATTCATTGTTTTCCCTTTAAAAAAAAAAAGTGTTATTTATATTTCAATTCCACGGAGATGTGTTTGAAAACGAACCCCACACAAGAATTTCGTACTCCGAAAAATTAGAGAAACTATTATTTATGTTTTATTCGTAAAAAATAGTGTGGAGGCCGTAACGAGACTAGAGTTTCAAGGAAGGAAAAGTTAAACCTTTATAACCTCCTCGGATAATATTTTTATTTTATTTCCTAGACGGATTATAAAATAATAATATAATTTTATAAAACATTACGCGTTTACAGCAATCTCGTCCATTTAAGTAACGCGTCCAATATTATTGATATTAAATCTTGAATACTGACTTCACAGAAAATTTCTCAAGTCATTGCTTATCCGTATTTTTGAATGAAAATCACTATACCTATCATCAGCTATGATCACCACTCGGATACCAAATGTCTTATCTAATACGTTAGATCGCCTTCCTTGGGGAAGTGGCATCATACACCGTGTGTTTGCAAGTTAAGGTCCCTGATTAAATTGATGATCCTCAAAGTGCAGGCTATCACCCCTTTTTGGTATTTTTAATTTTTAAGAGGACATTTTACCTTAGGAGTAATTTTCTATGCGAACTGTATAATTGTTTATTAAAAAAAAAAAAATAATAATAATATTAGTAATAAACTATATAAAAGTCATAGTTTTTTAAAAAAAAGTATGTTTGGTAGGGGAGGGTAGTGGAGATTTTTAACCGGATTCGGTTTCGATTACTTTCTGACAAAAATTACATCACTTAGATGAATTTTTAGATCATGGAATGATCATCAAATATCACTTGAAAATTTATTTATTTTTTTAAATTTTGCTCCAATCGAAATCCACCATCAGCAATCATCGACTATGGAAATAGTGTACGAGTGAAAAAACGTAGATAGCGCGAAATACTTTTCGTTTTTTTTTTAGTTTAAAACACGAATAAAGAACAAAAATATTAAATTAATCCACGTCGATTGTCCCATCAGTCGAACAGTTGTCGGTCGATTGTCTCCACAAACCCACCCGTCCGCAGGACGACACTGTTTAATCGTATCGCACACACGCAGGACCGCGTGTTGTTGTGCAGCAGGAGATGTGGGACAATTACGGTCCATTGCACGTGATTATAATATCATTATTAAGGCTTGGATTACAATGCAGTAAACAATCTCGAAAAATGTCCTTAAAAAATAAAACGCAAACAAGATTTAAAAAAATATATTTAAATTAATTTAAAAATGGCTATTTTTTTTAGATTCTAAAAGGGGCGAAGAAGCTAACGTTTTTTCTTTTTGTTTCAAATAATTATATAATAAATGTATTTAAAAGTGTATTTATTTATTTAGAATTGAATTTCCCGCCATTTGGTAGATAGGTCTTATCACTTCTTTATAATAATTCATTAGAAATGTATTAATTTAAAAAATACTTTTTAGCTATACCTACATTTAATTTTTTTGTTTGCTTATTATTAAAAAAAAAAATGTTTTGTACCGTGTATGCTGTCAAACCAAAAGAAAAAAAAGAAAGAAAATCCCACATAATCGTCAAGAAATTCCCTAAAATTGTTAAATTTGTGAAAAATTTTGAGAAATCCGTAATGAAAAATTGCATTTTAATAATTACTAACGCCCAAAATACATTTCGTACTTACACGGACTTACTTTTCGGAATACAAAAAAGGAAAAAAACGACGTTGCATCGAAATACACCAACCCTAATTATTATAATATTAGTGTTCGAGAAAGTGATATCCCCGGGCACGGGTTGACGGGAAAAGGTTATTATTATTACGACTGTAATTACTTTTTGCCGATTACAAGGTACCGCGTACGGCGGCGCGTGTATGTACTTAGGGGTGCCGCTCGTTTCCCCAGCCCCTGGGAGTACGGGATGCTGCGGTATAGGAGGGGAACGGTTTTGTGACCGAGAGAGGGGCGGGCGGGTGTGGCACGGAACACGTTCAATAGTGAAACGTCTTACTACGAAATTATTGATGCACGACGTATTTTATTAATGTCGGTCAAATGAGTCGGCGTAATGGTAACGGCGCGGTTCGTTGGAAATTTATGATTTTCCCTAATTCAACGTTTTCCACGTTTTATGCGCATGCGCGCGCACACACACACTTATAATGTCTTAAAGCCAACGCGAGAAAAGTGCATTCGAAGATTTTCTCGATAATTTTATTAATAATAATAATAATAATTCGATATTATGTGGTTTCGTACGTGTATATTACGCGTTATGAATAATAACGACCGTACGTTATAAATATTTAACTATATTTTGTTCGCGAACACGACACGCGCGCCGGCAAATGGATGCAAACCATTTTTTTTGTTTTTTTTTTTTTTTTTTTTTTTTTATAATGAGCCCTAAAGTCGCGCTCCGAGTGATTCCGCGAATTTCGAAAAAATAAGAATAAAAAAAAAAAAAAAAAAAAAATGGAATATAAACACCACCTCTTTTTACATTTTCTTGACGTATTTCGCGGTAAACGCGCTCGTGCTTTCCTTCCTCCAGTCCCCGGAATATTCTCGTTCGCGTTTCGCAGAACTGATAATAATAATAATAATAATGTATCGCAATGATACTTAATATGATTTTTTTTTTTTTTTCTGCGTCAAAGAACCTTTTTGAATAACCCCGCATCTCCCTATAGGGCATCGTTAGCCTCGTTTATTGCAATCACCAATATTTATTATTTTTTAGTTATTTATTTTTTTTTTAAATATAAATGTTAAATTAAATTTAGATTCGTGCGAACGATAATTTGTTTCGTTTAATATGTCTGCTGTATTACATAGACTATATACCTGAGAAACTTTGCACGTACAGTGTAAAATATTTGTTTTTACATTTTTATATCAGAGTGAACAAACCTCCCACGCTCTTCCTTCTCTCGGTGTACGGTAAAACGAAACAATATTTTTTTTTTTTTTTTTTACAATATTCAAGATAATTTCATTAACTCGTCAACATCAATACTTTTAGCACTAGTAAATGAAATACTGGAATAAATAAAGGAATAATTTTGGAAAAATGTCCAAAATTTTTTTTTGACATTTTCAAACTTTTGTTGCGCCAAAATCTTTCTTATATAATTGTTTATCTATGTTTAAATTTTCATAATGTTTGGATCAAAAAATTCTGGTTTTTGAGTCTTTTTTGTCAAATTTTGTGTAGTTTTTTTTTTTCGTGCCTTTACTTTACTTTTTTTTTCAATGCCGACACACATGTCGCGCACATTTTTTTAAAGCATCGTTTCGTTTTAATTAATCTTATATTTATGTTGAAATCAGAATTCCGTGCGGCTGCAGTTTTAATTACACTTTATGCACTGTCTAAGTTTATCTTCGGCGAAATGTTCCCATAAAAATTCCCGAATAGCTCATTATAATCGTACGGCGTGCGGCTTCGGGAAATGTAATTTCACTAATTACGTACGTAATAAATTGCAGCGCTGGTACATTATTACGTTTGTCGGAACCCGAGAGACAACAATAAACTCGTTTAAACTGATATTTTAATTAAGTGTATACTCGGATTTTAATTACAAAATTAGAACACTCGTTCGCCGCCACTCGTATAATTTTAGATTCCGAGTGGAGCGATGAAGCTAGACGTATTTTTTTTTTACATCGAAGTTTATTTTACATTTTTCATGTCGTTTTATGTTTTTTTATTTTTTTCTGTGAACACTTTTTCACGTGAGAATACTTGTTCAAAAGTTTCCACCAGCAACTTTATGAACCACAATAATTCACCTCCGTATGGTAATTTTGAATGGTCATATTTTTTTAAATTCTCAATGATTTTATCGAAATTTAGGATAAATCGCCAAAAATTTTATGAAAACAACTTACTCGGAAACTATCTTTTTTGAAATCCAAATTTTATGAAAATTTAAATATAGATGAACAATAATAATATGAGCAGAGTTTTGGAGCGAGTAAATTTGTGATTTGTGTATTTTTTTTTTTTAATTTTTAGGTGGTATATTTTTTTTTTTTTTAGTTAATTTTTTAACGCTTTCAATGTCATCAAATTCCCAGCCTTGAGCGATTTTGCCATTATACTGTTTACTAATCACAATATCGTCATAATTTTATCCGAAATCGTCGTCGTTCGCGTTTCAAACTCGCGCGTCGATCGTCACAATATCGCGCAAACGAAGAACAACACAACACAATAATAATAATAATAATAATAATAATATGCGATGTCATCGCCGACGCCGAAATGTTTGCGTTTAATTAAAGTGAATTCGTAAAATTCGCAGCGATTAAGTCGTTTACCCGGCCGGGATATTATGATATTATAACTTGCACAGATAAACACACACGTATTAAGCACAATTATTATTATTATGATATTATTACTATCGTTGTGTCGCGTTCGGCCGGTTCTACGCGTCATCGCGCACTGCACAGTCGATCCGCGAAATATTTATTATTTCAGCCCCGTTCGCGTTATCTCGTCCGGTCTTTATTCGTATTATTATTGTGTTACAACGTGTATTGTATTTCACGCATGTGTTCGGACGAGATAAGCCTCAGAAACAAGCTTAAAATTATCCTCCGTCGCTTTTAATGACACGAAATGTTAATGCCCCTTCCCCCCACATCCGCAATGTCTGCCACTGATGTTGGCTCTGCTCTGATGAGGGTAAATCCCGAGGCTGCAAACGGGCGCCAAAACGTGTATTATTATTATTATTATTATTATACGTTTAAAATACACGCGTTATGTTTTGCTAGAATTTCTTTTTCACCCCGTCCCCACCCCCCACCCCCCTCACAGTCAACCCGGTAGTCGTTTTAAAAACGACGTTGACCTATTCTAATCATCCGAATATTAAAACGTCAAACGAGATAATACGAGGTTCACATTTCGCGACCCCCTCCTCCCCTTATCCATCTCACAAGCCATCCTACGCGTGCCTAAACACCGGAGTCTTCGGTCTTAGCGAATTTCATATTTCATAACGGACATTCGCAGTCACAGTGGCGGCCCACGACAGTACGCGAAATACCTCGAAAAAAAATATAGTGCTTTACATATTATAATGTTCATGTTAGATTTATTACAAACTATAGCTGTCCCGGCAAAAGCTGTTTTGCCCATAAAGAAGTCTGGCCTTCTGGTTTCGGACGAACGGGCGTTAGCGAAATCTGAATGAAATCCGTTTAGTAGTTACCGAGAACATATACAAACTGTAAAAACATTTATACATTTTTATATATGATGGTTCTAGATTATTATGTTACTATGGTTACCTACGTGTTACCATTATTTGGCAAATATGATCTATAACAACCGAATAAACAAGGTTTGATATTATATAAAAATATAAATTAGTATCGATAAATTAAACTTTGAAGCCTCATTTCACCTATCTAGTGAATGAATTTTGAAAAATGCTTTCTTAAACCACTGGCCAGGAGGAAAGATCCAGAAAGATATTTCAATGGGAAGACAGTTGGAGATGAGCATCACAAGGAAATTGAACTTAAAGGTTGTTACCTAAACCTTTCTAGAGATGGTATAAAACATCAGGTACCTTTGGCATTTCATCTCACGGAAGCCCTAATGGGTCACGATTGTTTTGGCAAGTATCTGTGGAAGAGGTTACACGTTGGAACATAAAATATGCAAAAAAAAAAAACATAAAATGTGTTTTGTGGGACGCTGGTTGGCTTCAAGTGATCCAATTCCAGGGTGGAAGATCGCCCAAACCTGGAGATGTCCAAGATTTGCATGGATGGTGGCGGTGTCGCCCGATATGAATTACGTTTAATGTGACAGGGTGCTGTCGTGTACCACGAAAAAGGGCTTCCACGATGTGACCCTTAATATGTTAAAGTCAAAAGAAGAAAATTAAGGACAACTAGAACGTTTAGTTAAAAGACTGCGGCGGGTGTAACGTACACAACAAGTAGGTACTATAACGGTAGAGGCGAGCTCGGTAAGATGCCGGAAGTCTCGTCTTGAGACCCAGTCTTCAATGGTCGAGCACCAAGGCGGGAGGTTGGCCCCGCCGAAGAAGCGATGAGTAAATCATCGCTCGAGTATATTGGTGTAGGCCGAGAAAATGGTGGTTAGAGACATCCAAATTTGTGACTAAATACTCGGAAGGCATGATCACCGGGGAATCGTCCTGTTAAAAGCCAACCGTTTTTTTCTTATTGTTGTTGTTGAGATAAAAAGAAAAGAAAAGAAAGAAACGATGAGTGACGAGCATAATTTTATCAACATGTAAGTGTATACACCGCCCTTTCCTGTGTTTCAAACGAAAAAAAAAAAAACAAATTATCATTAGTTTTGTAATCCATATAGACGAGGTACACGATAGATACCCAATTAATGAAATGTCTAGATAAATCAGTGCCGAATGATTCAACACTGATGACGGTAAAACGAAACGGACGAGTCACAAAACAATTCCAAAAATGGATCGGAACAATAAAATTATTACCCGCGTCAACAAAACACGTTCGTCTCCTCGGCATTCTTCCGTTGCAACTCGAAACGTATTATTTTTGCAACACACCCACCACGGCACACCCCGTAACGCGCTTTTCTCTACGTTTTAGGGGTGAGTCGTCTCGACGACGATTTAATATTAATAACCGTGCTGTTGGATTGTGTTTTTTTTTTCGCCCGTACCGAACGCTCTGCAATTAATTTAAATTAGGTGGTTTACGATTTATTATCGACGATTAAACGCGCGATATACATAAATCTATACTGTGTTTTTATTTTTATTTTTTTGTTTCGTTCGGCGGTCCCCCGTTCCAATTAACTAATAGCGCCGCCGCCGCAGCCAGTGCACAACAACAATGGACCGTGTTTACCTTTCTCTCTCTCTTTTTTTTTTTTTTTTTCTGTTGTGTCTTTTCGACGATACTGCGTTTGAATAATATTCTATAGTTTCCATTTGCTAAATAAACCCAAGGAGATTAATATTACACGATTAAAACGTCTTTGCCGGCAGTGCGCGCGAATTACACGACGGAAACACACACACACACACACACATAAGAGAAGAACGCGTCGCAGTCTGTTGTCGCGCACATAATATAATTATTAGAAATATAGATCATAGTGCAGCAGATGGCTAGAGCATATAATACAATAGTAACGCGTTGCGGGCGATGTGTAATAATAACCGGACGTTGTTAACCGTAATATTATTATGATATAATAACTTTAGAAAAGGCGATTTGTAACAGAAATTCGTGCCAAAAACTTCCGTCTCGTCGGGACGACGACACGATCGCAATACGACGCTCCGTGAAATGACCAGTGCCGCGAGTGCAGAAAAACAAACAAGCGTTGTAGTTCGAAGTGGACAGATACCGCGGATGTTCTTAAAAAAAATATTGTTTTCGTTGAGCCGGATTCGATGAGAAAATTAACGGAATTGGAAAACAGAGAATTTCTTCAAAAATTAATCGACTTATATTTCAAAATATTATGATAAATATAAATATTCAGTTGTGAAAATTATCAAATTTCACAAATATTTGGAAAAAAAACGTGCACTCAGATCGGATTGGAGTGACAAAGCTAGTGTTTTTACAATGATTGTTTATCGAAATTTTGAAATTTTATGTGCACACGATTTTGTATACTCGTCCAATGGTTTCCACCACTATGTTTTTGAATCACAATTTTGCTCAATACGGTATTTTCAAAAATATAAATAAATTGGAATTCTCAATAGTTTTTTCTGAAATATGAAAAAAACTACTCGACATTGGACAAATACTCATTTAAAACTTTTCACGTATTAATTAATTTCTTTTAAATTATTTAAATACACATTCATGCATAACTGTAAGTTTTTAGCGGTAATATCGTTTTTCCAACAATAATCTGACATTCGACAGCAGCCGCTGTAATCACGATCCACAGCTCAAATACAATTAGTTATATTTCTCTCATACCACCAATTTCGGTAGGTAGAGTAAATACAGTTAGTCAAATTAAAAATAATAAACATTTTTTTTTTTCATAATTTGTTGAAAACGTTTTTATCATTTCATCAAAAATCATACTTTTTTTCAAATCATTTCCAAATTTGAACCCTAAAACCACAAATACTACCTCAAGAACGTAAAATAAAACCTTAAAACGAAAAATTTCCAAAATATGCGAAAGTATGCGCTTTCAACGTTTGTGATTATATTTTAAACTCGAAACGATGTAAAACAGATTTTGTACTTAGTATACTTAAAGATCACATTATAGGAAAAGTATGCGAATTCCTACAAATCCAAACCTTATATAATATAAGGTTTGGATTTTGTAACCGGTAATTTGTGATCAATGACAAATGATTTCTTAACTGTGGGAGAAAAATGAATTTAAGAAATAGGTATAATATAACAACTGTTAACGGATCTAGCGCTAAGTTATAAAAATGATTTTATTTCAAAAGGCTCGCTAATTTTTTCTCGTCTTTCAGGATTCAACGTGCAACCCTGCACTAGGTTTATGTCACCCTGAGATTACATATCACCACGGTCGAGAATCACTGGCATAAAGAAACCACGCACGACTCATTCGAGTGCATGAGCTTTTTGCGCACTATGAATAAAAAGTCTCGACGGGATTATGAAAATACGTCATGATTAAAGCACCCGTCCGAACAATAATAATAATATATAAATGACAATGGAAAGGAAAATATAATGCGCACGTCTATGGGACTCTCGAATTCAAAATAAATGTACTACTTACGGTGCCTCGTGTGTACAGTGCTGTGCCACGTTGTACACGAGTATTGTGTCGTGAAGTAGTATTATTATATATATAATACCGAATGTTCAAAACGTGTGGAAATATTTTCTATATGGAATACAAGGGTTTTTTTTTTTTTACAAAAAATCACCCTGTACACACACATACACACACACACACAGGGTGTTCCAAAAGTTCAAAAGTTACTGTAAAAAATGTTATAATGATCTGATGAAACTGTTGATAGAATCGAAACCCTATTTTTCTTTTTGACAAAATGAAACTTTAAGGAACAGTCGAGCCTGTATGATTTTTTCCGATATTTGAAATCTATTTTGAAAGTAACCAATGTATCAATTAAAAACCCATGGAACTATAAGAATGTTTTTTTCATAGTTCACAGATACTAGACGTTTTTTCTCAAAAAATATCGGGTCAACTGTCGATTTTTTTAAAAAAAAAACCGAAATCCTATATTCCGATATCCTTAATATCGTCCTACTCATTTCTACTTTAAAAGGTAATTGTATAATCTACATCACTCTATATTAATTTAAATTCAAAATTAAAATTATCATGCTGGCTATTATCTTTGGCTCCAAACTCCTCTATATTGATATATTTTACACGAGTTTTGAGGTTTTTTAACGTCGATGCCTGAAAATTCCAAAGACCATGTGATACATCATACTAGGACATTTATCTTATGAGAATACTCCCTTGGAAACAGCTTAGATCACATTCTATAAAACATTATAAACCGTTAATTAATAAATTTTATAAATTACTAAAAATGATATATTTCATTATATGAAATTATTTTATACGGTCTTGCGTATTCTTTGAATTTCAGTGCATTCGAGTGCATGCAAATGAACGCATAAAATATTATCTCACAGTTTTATAGCGCGCAACATTCATTGCTCTTCTTACGAATTATTTGCGTGGCATATCGATTGGACATATTCAAAAAAAAATTGCTTTTGTGCGAAATCTCATATCGAATTTGACTTTCTCTCTCACACACACACACACACACACACACTGGACCGTTACGCGCGTGTTCGTCTTTCGTAAAAAATGAATCCCCTTTTGTGCGCGTGTGAGTATACGTTTTTTTGTTTTGTTTTTTTTTTTTTTTTTTTGTTAATTTTAATTACCAGATGAGTGCGGTACGGCGCGTAAAATACTAGTCATTTATCAAATGATATATTATACGTATACGCAGGCAAATGAACTAGAGTGTAAGGCAGATTGGATGGTTTTTATCACGTTCGTTATATCATATTCATAAAACATATATATATATACAAACGTATATTGCGCATATAAAGCTTTGATGTGTGTGTACACGACCGGATGTCAAATATAATAATAATAATTACTATTATTATTATTACGTCAAAACGGCTATTATTGTTATTATTATTATTATTATTATCATCATCTTTCGCTGGTTTCACACTCGTTTACTCGGTAGAAATGTAATTATTATTATTATTATTATTATTATTATAATATTCACAGCGTACGTTGCGCAAGGGTTTGCACGTGGATTTTATTGACGGCGAGCTGCTGCGCTGGGAGTATATAGTGGAAATTAAAATTCCGAACGGTCGAATCGATTATTAAACCCGGTAACCGCGGTAAGCCAGGTTACAGGGTGATTCCTTAAGCGTATGCTCACCCTCTTTTCCGAGAATTTTGATATATTAAAGTCAAAATTCGAAAGAATAATTTTTGAATCATCCAAATCTAAGTAACAAGGGTAATAGTCTCTTGGACACATTTAATTATTATGAATCTATTATTTTACTAGCTGACACCTGATTAGTTCCAAACGTTGAAAAATAAAAACCATATTTCAACATATTAAAATTAATATCCGTAATTAAAGTTAGAGGATGAAAAAAAAGTTTGTGCCCATCCTTAAGGTGACGTAGAAAAAAGTTATAGAAAAAATATGGTTGTTATGTTAACTTGAACATTAAAAAAAACTCGAAATTTATCATTTTTACATCCAAAAAAGATATGAACATGCTTGATGAATCACTCTGTATACACACATGCAAACACTTATACATAAACACACATTAGCAATATTACAATAATATGTGTACAGTGGTTTGCGTAGGTCCAAACGCATAAAAACGACAAAAAAACGGTCATCAGTGATCGATCACTATCCGTCCGAATTTTATATTATGATTTAACTAAATTCCTATATTTTAACAATATTATCATTACATTACAAAATGCACAATGTACTTGTTGCGTTTCAACAACGTGAACGTATATTTTTGCGTGGTGTCATGTTTTCTACCTTATCGTAAGACGACCGAGGCTTAGCCATACGAAATATTTATTTAGATTTTGTGTTTTAGGTGTATTAGGCGCATAAGGGTTAGTTTCGATTTAATGGATAAAAATAAATCAGTGTTCTGTCGGCATAATAATAATAACGTTCACATCAATCGGTTTCATCCAGACTTATTACTCGAATAAATTTAACATAAAAATATTATAATAAAATAAACTCCCCAAAAACGTCACGAATTGTCACAAATTGTCGTCGATGTCTGATGACGTGCTAAGACGACAAAGACTCGATAGATCATACGAATATAAAATAATATGTTTGTTGCACGTGTAATGGCAGTAAATCATTTTTTTTTAAAGACTCGAAGTTTTTATTATTATTATTGTTATTTATTTTTTTTTTTTTTCAAAACGGTTATTCGATAGTGCAATGAATTTTATTCGTCGTCGTCGGATATAATATACGAGAACATTCGCATATAATAATATGGCACAATCAATAACACGCGAACGGTGTGCCCGTTAAAATGCATGCCAATGCAAATGGGATTGTTCGTGAAATATTTAATGCGTTCAAAGAGATAAAAATATATATGTATGTATATAGATTGTAGGTCTATATCGAATCGAATAATAATAAGCGCCCGCCGCCGCGCGAAAAGAGTGATGTCTGTTTTACATTCGCGTTCCTGGGAAACATGACGATTATCCGCCCTCGGTGAAATATTGAAATTTTCTTCTTTTTCTCTCACTCCTTTTTTTTTTCTCCCATCTCGCTTTACGTCTCAAAGCACTCCGCCGCAATAATTAATGATGACAATAATAAAACGCACCGATGACACAACGTCAGTACGATCACGCGTGCGTGCGTGCGTGCATCATCTGGCCGAATACGATTATAAAAATTTTTAAAACCGAGCATTCTGTATAGTTGCACGAGATATTGTGAAAAGACACTAAAATACTATTATAAATTATAGCGAAATAAATCATTGTGATACTATAATGTATTGAAATCTAATGCAAGTGCTGATATTTGATATATCATGTTAGATACATGATCATAGTATAGAAATTTAATTGAATTTATTAACGCAGCTTTCAGTTAAAAAAAAAAATATGAAGTATACCGCGGGTATTGAATTATAATAATGCAGATCTATAAAATACAATATAAAGATATATAGAAAAACTACTCGCCGCGTATACAATAACCGTTTCAAATATTGCCACTTGATTTCACAACGACATTATTATGCGATACAGAAAATTTATCATTATATTTCATTGATTTATGTACCAATCTAAATTTTTTTAAGTATCTATGTATAGAACTATAGAATATAGAATTATAGATAATGAATAATAATTATAAGTGCAATCAAGACTTGTTCATAACATTGCCCGTTTCCAAAATAAATCGAACATTTCAGTTATTAAATGAATCATGTTTGAAATTCCATTTAAATGGTTATGTCAGTCAATGTGTTTATCCTACGATCGAGTACATTTGAATGCTAGTTAAAGCTCAGTAAACAATAATTATAATATTAATGTAATTCATTTTTTGTGGAATTTGTTTGCACGAATGTGTTGTTAAAACGATAATTGCTTTTGCACTTTTGCGTCGCGTTTGTGTTATATTTTGCGCTTTACATCCATCCCAACACCGTAGTTACCACGTTATCGAGTACTATGTAATAATGATTCTGAGAAAACTAATCTTTCGCCTAGATTACTAAATACTCGTATTATAATAATATGTGAAACGGGCGTTATAATATTATTATAATCAAATTCCTAGAAAACAATGCAGAATCTTCGGAGACACTTCAGACAAAATTCTCTAGAATGCGTGACACACTGCATGTTTCGTAGTATTCGACATCTAACCAAACGATCGATACTAAATAATAAATTATTTAACGCTTTTCTAGTGGTTTTTATTGCTTTTTTTACCCGTGAGCGTTGGCAAACGTGGAGATTAAGGGGATTATAACCCGTTTCGTTTGATAAACTCTCAACGGAAAAATTTCACTAGTACCTTAAAAAAATTCAATAGATACGTTGCTTTTTTTATCGTTGATTGGTGAAAATTTCAAGTTTCTATTGTTTTCAAAACTATTATGTTTTGAGTTATAATATCATAGATTATTGTTATTTTAACTAATGTAAATTTAAATGACAAATGAATAGTTTAAGTGGCCCAAGTCACAATTTTATTGAAAATGTAACCACTATTACATATTCATTATAACTTTTCTTAGGTGTTTATTCAATTCATGTTAAAATGGCTTTAGTCCTATTACTAGAACTCATCGTCAACAATCATATTCAGTATGCAATTTATGTTAAGAGAGCTTTAGTCACTGCCTTTTAGCACAAAACTCAAATTATTATCGAAAACAAAATCAGCTGATATCAATTATATCACAATTTCAAATATTTTTTACATCAATGCAACTAAAAAGTGAAATTTCAAATTTTCAAAAGTTACTAAAAAAATATTATAAAGTTGATAAAACTTGTTTTTATTATTTGACAATATGAACTAAAACGTTTAAAATAAATCAAATACATTAAATTTTGTAAATATTTATAAATAAGAATTTTGTAAATATGGGACTTAAATTGCACTAATATTGCACTTAAATGACAATAATGGGGACTGCGTTTTTAAAATTATAACATTAATTTACAAAATTTAATTTTACTTTTTATTATTTATTTACTCTGATAGAGCCCTCGTTTTTTTAATACAGTATTGGACATACTTAATTTTTTGTTTATAATTTCCTCAAAACTTTAAAGTTAAAGACCAAGGCTTTTTCAACACGAAACGACTCAAATAATATAATTGTAACAAAACTGACTAATTCATGGCATATTGTATTTAAACGTTTCTGTAGTTTTTCTGTACCCCAAGTGATACGATTGAGAAATTCGAAAAATGACCCGTTTACAGTACCGAGTTTTGACGTCACACAATTTTTTTAAAAAGATAAAAATAAAATTATTTCTATGCTTGCAGTAGGGGAAATAATTGAAATTTTCAACCCCTCCCGTTCGTAGTCTATTCCTACACCCGCGGTTTCACTGCCGACACAAACAAGCGAAATTCGGTCAACAAATATGAAAATAAACCTCGTTTTGAGAAATGGCCGCGTAGTTGACTGTTATTATTATTGTCGTCTAAATATTATTTTATAATGCGACGCGCAAAGTTTGAATTGTTGTCTCGTGCGTTCACAGTACCTACGACGCGGTGTCCCGGCCACGAGATCGATTTGGCGTCGCGTGCGCCGGATAATTGCGGAAATATTTTAAACTTTTGTCTCGGGAGAATGACGGGGAAAAGAAAAGAGTTTGTAATTATTGTCGGAACTGTAATTACTGTGCAAAAAAGGAAATCAAAAGAAACACCCGGCGGCGGGGTGCAATGCATTATTATTATTATTATTATTACTATTATTATAATTTGTGGGCGGCGGCAGGTCGTGTGAAAAGAAACCGCGCGCCGTGAAGAAAAGTGCAAAACACGTAAACATTAATATCTCACGTAGAGGCGCACACGTCTTCGCTGCGAATTACAAACAAACACAGACGCGCGGTCACGTGCGAGAAAAATCTACACTAATATATTATTATAATACCACTACTCCACGCGTGGACGTAAATAGTAGTGGGGGCTTAGTAGTCCACTCATCATCATCATTTCGAGTTCACCACTAAAATCAATTACGAATTTGTAAACGAGCGAATTCAATGAAATAATACAATAATTATTGTTTAATTGTATACGAACAGGAGACACGATCACTATCGCGTGTGACACGAAAAAAAAAAAAAAATGATAATAAATATTTCATGTTGTGATAATGGAGTGAGATGAATTTACAGCTGCAGATTGTAATACAGTCGGGGTAATAAAACTACTATTATCACTGATTCAAGTGAAATTATTTTATAAATATATATATTTGCCAGTATTTTCCTTGTGCTGAACAATATTGGGTATCTTCAAGGTTTTTTTAGGGCTTTGTACGTGATTAAATGAAGATATTCTAAAAAAAAATCCAATTACAATAAAAACAATTTCATTTTATAATAAAATATTATGTATTTTTTGCTGATAGATACTTTAAATTATTTTGCTTGATGAAAGAGTTGAAAATCTCGGTAATTATAATTTTAATATTTTTTTTTGTTAATTATGCGTGACCGTGTAGTGCCCTTCTGATAATTTTTTTAATTGAATTTAATGGCTCTACTTACGCCTGTTGATATTTCCAAAATCACGTTTTAAAAATCTGAGTTACCTCTACGTTATATTATTACATTTTGACGCGTACCTTGTGATATTTATCCCTTTGAATTTCCATTCTGTCTGTAACGATTCACCGCGCGTAAACGGTCCGAGGAGAGGTTTGGGTCGTTTAGATAAATATTCAGCCCGGTCGCTGTTAAGATTTTTCGGAATCCCCAACTCAACGATGTAATATCATATACGATCTGTGGCGCCAATAGTATCATACACATAGGTACAAATATTATTAGATAAAAAAAAAAAAAAAAAAAAACGTTCTCCCAAGGCGGTTGTTGTTATTTCGGGTTTCGCGTGTGTTGAAATTACCCGCGACGGAAATAGTGCTCGTCCAATATCCGTTCCGGAGTATTAGAAATAATATATGCGCGGAGAGATAAGAGTGTTGAATAGGCGATTTTTTTTTATTGGTGTCATGAGTTTTGTGTTTGTAAATGTCTCTCTAAATGTACGTGAAATATAACCACCGTTACAGGTCTCCACCGTATAATACGCATTTCACCCCCGTTGAAAAGGGATCGTTCGCGCTACGCCCACCGATCCCCGCCCCCTTGCACTTTCCTCCCTACAGAACCCTTTTTGGCCTAGATTTTTCGATTTATCGAAACCTGAATGGGAGAAACGGTCAATAAAACGGGTATTCTGCAATTTTCAAATCCGCAACGATTTTACAATATTACATAATATAATAGTTACGCCGCTGTCCCCTTTCATGTTTATCAAAATAACTCTTTTAAATGTGTAGCTGTAGTATACATAATACCTTATTTATATACAAAAAAACAAGACCAAATTATTTAAGCCGAATTCTAAAAGAAGACCTCTAAAATTTTCTATAACTTCATTACTTTAACATGTCTTTACATTAACGATTATAATTTGTTTTAATTCACTAAATATTTTAATAATAGTCCTTTTTTTTTTTTATCGTTTAATTTCTTTTTTATTGTGGCTTTGAAAAAATTGGTGGATTTATTGGCTGTATCGTATTTCAGTTGTTTTATTAATTACTCCGAAATTTCTAGAACTAAAAACTCATTGTTTAGTTACTAACAAGTAATACAGTCTCTTATTCTGTTTACTTGCAATCTTATAATGCGTCCTAACAAAGAAATCGATGAAAACAAAGAAAAAAAAAATCAAGAATTCAGTTATTTTGTGTGCTACTGCTGAGCTGTGTTCATGTTTATATCGTACCCAGCAGTGACGTAAGCCAAGAGGAGTCTAAAGGACTAAAATAATCTTCATTATACGTTTTATATGTTATTTTATATGGTAAATAACATTTTACTCAACCAATTAAGCTATATATATTATATAATTTTATTTTTTAATAGCAGTTATAAGAGTTGAACGAATAAAATGTCTCATTTAATCTCTTTCAATTTAATTTAATCATCCACTTAATGCAATTTAAGCCGTTATTTACAGGTACACTTTATTTTCAACATATTTTTTATACTACAATAATTTCAGAAAATTAATTTTAGATAATCACTATAAATCTAAAACAATTATTCTATGAACTAAATAAATTGTCAGTTTACTATTTAGTGTCATAGTATTAATGTTTATAAATTTAAATTATATCAGTTATTGTTATTAATACATCACATAATGTTATCAGTTTGAGGTCAGATAATCAACATTATATGTATGATTATTTATTTACACAATCCAAATTATCATTTAATACCTTAAAATAAAGATAAAAATTCGTTTATCTGAATAATCTTCTGCATGTTAGTTTTTTATACGTAGGTATATAATACAATTAATTTACATACTTATACATTTACATACTTATATTTTATTTTTTTATTTTTTTTTATATTTTTAATATTATTTTTCAATAACCGACTATGTGTGTATGAAATTGAATGTCCAATAATGATACATGTAACATTGTAAGCTAATTTTTTTATTTGGCATACGTTTAAATATATTTGAAAATCTAGCTTATTGTTATCAATCGGCTTTTGTTATCGGCTTTATCCAGTACCAAAGTGATTCATTTCAACAGCGATAATTTTAACTCGTGCGACTTCATATCTTATACAGATTCAACTCATTGCCATAGGTACTCGAAATGATCGTTTTCATCCTCTCCTTAAAATATCCTCCTCTTAAAATTAAACGACATTAGAAATTTTTCGTTTCCAATCAGCCTACCTCTTTCTCACCCTAATTCTCGTCACAAAATTCGAATATTCGACACCCACTCCCCACATACTCCTCAGTGGTGGAACCTGTGCCGTAGAATATCACGGCCGAATCGCCACTGTACCGAAACACACCGGACCAGCGCTACCAGGTTTTGAATATTCGACGCGCTCACCTCGGCCCGGGTCGCTGCGGACGAAATTCCGCGTCGCCCGCACGTGCATCATACGTTGAATTGCACGCGATTAACGCGGGCGAAATCGCGTGTAATTAAAAGGGAGGTAGAATTTTTTTCTCGCTTTCGCACGCCGGACATCCGTCACCACGACTGTGGACGGGGGTAATGGCCTTCCGGGGGTCAGCCACCAAGTGGTGTCAAGTGTTAATGTAAAAAAAAAAAAAAAAAACACAGTGTTCTCTGCACCCAACTACGACGACGACGACAAACAATCGCCATATTATTATTATACAGCCTGAAGTGAGAGAAAAACTCGCTCCCGAATTGTATTTCACCTCCCCCGGAATGTGCATTCCACCGCACCGGAAGGCCACTGTTCCCCCCTCCCAGTAGTATATAAGCAGGTAGGTACATATCAAGGTATGACCTAACCGTTAATTGTTTTCCGGCGGCGGCGGCGGCGGCGAGTTTTTGTGTTTTGTTCATCCCCCCTCCCCCCTCCCCCCGGTCAAACCTTTCCGACTCCGTCAGTCCGTCAGTGTTTTGTTCTTCTGGCCAGCGCCGCTGCGCGGAAATTAGTTTCGTTCGCTCACACGTGATTAATTACGGGCGACATTAAACTTTGCGGTCACGCGCTTAAACTTTTTTCCACCCGTACAATTTCTTTTCGCGTCTCCTCCCCTCCTCATACACACACATGCACACACACCCAACCGCCTACGAGCAACACTAGACCCTTTAAATTTGTTGTCGTCGTTTTTACCAGACTACACCGACTACGCACAATTACAAACCCCGCGACCACACGACTACTACTACTACTACTACTACTACTACTACTACTACTACTACTACTGTTTCTATTATTGTTATTGTTATTTTTCCACCACAAATAACTTCACCTACGTGGCATTATAACCGTTTGTATAATACGTGTCATCGTGGTTGCCGCCCGATCGAGCACGATTGACCCGTTTCACAACTAGATTGAGCACGGACGGTTGTAATCGAACAATAGGAACCGAAAAAATAACACTATTGACTATAACTGGTGCGAAGTTTCCATTTCGAATCATAGAATATGTGATTATTAAAAAGTAAAATACATTTGAACACAAATTTTTATAAATTCAAATATTTCATCGGTTTTTATTTATTTTTTTTTTTTTTATCAAATAGTATTAGATTATTAACACACAATTCACACACGTTCTTCTAAAGCTCATGGAACCGAATATTCGAGACGGTTTTCAGAGTAATGCGTTTCACATGAACACGAATAATACTAAGACTTATTTACAGTGAAAATCAATCACATTTTACTGCAGTCAATGTAAATAATATTATTCTGGTTTCCTGTCTATTCCAGTCGATTTCAATTTTCGTACCCATCTATCGATGTGTGAAGTCCTTTTCGATTGGTTACCTATCAAAAATCTACACACAACATAATACTAGGGGAAAAAAACTGACAAAGTTGTATATAATTTTTATTAAATTTTTTTTTTTTTTTTTTTCGTGCGCAATCGGGTTGTCCGAAAAGTTCGGTTGATAAAGACCGTGCTAAAATCACAGGAATCACCGGCTATCGTTATTATGTACAGGGTGATTGACGCAAACAGAATTATGCGTACGAACTCCCGCCCTCTTCTCGCGTAAAAGTTTAAATTGATTTTTCCGAATAAATATTGAATTTCCGGAGAAAATGACGATTGAATATTTTCTGGAAATACGAAAAATATTCTGTAAAAACAATAAAATCGTCATCATCTTTGATAGAATATCCAACGACGCATGAGTTCCGATTGGGTCAAAAAATCCATACAATAATAGTTATTATAAAATTCGTTTAAAAAAAAAAATAATAAAAATATTACTTAATGATTTTTATGATTTTTTGTAAACGCAATCAACGAATAATTTAAACGTGGTTGAAATTAATAAGCACGATGACAAATTACTGCATAAAAGTCAAAATACACCGATGGTTTTCTCTGAAAGTAACGACAACGAAAAATAATACAAAAAAAAATATTGAATAAATTATAAATAATTAGCGATTTGATTTTTTCACCACAATCCAAAATTTCTAACAACATAATATATTGGGACGTGGCGATTGGTTCTCTGGTTTGAGTTTAGAATTGAAAGTTTCAAATCACTAATTAGATAAGAAAAATACACGAGTAAGGAGGACTGTCCAGTCTAATCTCGTCTCGTTCATTTCGACCGTAATTCGTCTAACGCGACCCGTGGCCATACGTATACACCTAAATGAAGCATTGAAATGGAATACGCTTCGAGTGAAGTATTGAAAAGAATCAAATTACCGTATCGAAATATTGTATCCCTTGCTAAATCGGATCACTGATAAGGAACTGTTATCATATTTTAAAATTAATGTAATTGTTTTTGTACATCTTATCTAATATGATAATATGCAAATTTAAAGTGGTACCGACCAAATAAGAAAAATAATTTTATTTTTCTCAAAATGGTCACTCTTAGCGTATTCCATTTGATTGCTTCAATTCACTATAATACGTAACAGTATACGGTATGGCCCCTCTATATTATATTCTCTACTCTGTGGTCTAACGCTACTGCGACTAGGACACTACAGACCTCAGCGTCCCCTTATAGCACGCCTATATGTGTGCCCATCTCGATCCATCGCAACGTACGTCACGTATCTCGCCTAATAACTTTATACGATTTAAATGGATATCGAGCACAACCCATGATAATAATAAACCATAATAATATACTGTTATAATATAATAACATTATCGCTATTATAACGAATGCGTCTCCTACAACCCTCGAACGAGGCCGAAGGGTTATCGACGCGTTAATCGAAATCGCGACGTGTGTAGTGATTACATAATAAACCGACTATGATGTTAAGATCGCGCACGTTTAGTGATTATTCCGGTGGAAATAATATACGATTATACACGGGGACGTTAGTGCGTGCGAGTAAACGGATTAAGCAGCGAGTTTTTGGTATAATAATATAATGTATGCGCGTGTGTGTGTGTGTGTGTGTGTGTGTGAATAAATTACGGTAGAACGTTATTACGGGTCGACGATAAGACGGGAAAAAAGAAGAAAAATACGGTGAGTGGAAAAAAAAAAAAAAAGAAGAAGGAAAATATTCGAAATAAAATCGCAAATTGCGCAAACAGCAGCAGGGCGTGGTGAACGCGAGCGGACGACGGCGACGACGCGTCGCGTGCTGCGTACTTCGGGGTCGGATATTGGAAAACGAGGAGTCGACGTCAACCGTGAGGGGGGGGGTATGGGGCGGTTTTTTATTGCTTTGTCAGTCAAACTGCGCGAAATCGCGGTTTCGATATATGTACGTGTATGTATAAGTAGATTTTAAAATCACCCCTACCCCTACTCCGCCCCGTCGCGCGTTCGCCGCAAAAATTTATTTTTAAGTTTACAGCGTACAAAAAACGCGTCGTCGTTTACCTCGGTCGCAGCGGCGACGGCGACGATGCGATGTTTATCTCTATTGAACGCGGCGCTTATAGCTCGGTTGCTCGTTTGTACGGTTACTCGATTACCGCCGCCGAGTCGATTTCTGCGCACTTCCTCCCCTCTCAGTCGTTCGTCCCTTCTCACCTATCCCTCGCCCGAGATCGCCTCACCACGCCGCCGGGCGCGATGGTCAATCGAAATACTAATTTTTTTCTATTCGACAAAACCCGTGAACACAGCACGTCGCGTTTACAATGAATACAATGAAACGTTTCTAGAGAAAATACTTTTTATTACCTATGGAAACACATCAAATCATTAATCCAACTTGTTTTTCATTGATAATTTGGGGTAGAAACGTCCGTTTTCCCCCACTCACGTGAAATTTCAGTGGTCTGAGTGGAATGCATAAATAATAGCCCATTATCCACTTACATCTCAACAAAAGGGTATGATTTGACTATGACCCTAGACGCGTTCTACCGGACTACATATTTGGGCACGGTCAGATTCCTCCCCTAAAAAAAAAAAAAGGGATTAAACCAAGTATATAAATTCTGGAGCCCGCCGATTCCTTCTTGTTTATGCGTAACTCCGATTCCTTCCCGAATACAATTTTGAACGCAACTGTTCTCCTTTTGAATTCATTACTATCCAGTCGTTCAATATGTTAGATTATCCAACCATCAGATAATAAAACCAAAAATATTGAAAGTTAGTATATTAAATAGATACTTACATACCTAGTACGTATATATATATATATATATATATGAATAAAAACAAAAATCTGTCCATAGAGTTGCCAATTAGATGGATATAACATTGTAACATTCACAATGATAAATACAATTAATTTCCTTATACAAAAAGTATTTATAGTATAAGAATTAATGCGATATCAGTATTGATACCATAATATTATACCGGTCCATGGAAAAACTTTGAATAATATCTGTTTTAACAGTAATTTATTTGAATCTGAGAATTATTGAATCTTTGTTAATTCGAACTGACAATATTTGGAACCGATAATCACACCTGCAATTGATTTTACATGGAATCGATAAATCTTGAAATTATAATATTGGAACTGATATATCTGGAAACGATAAACGTTGAAAAAATAAACGTGGAAACAATATTTTTTAAACAATTATCAATTAAACAATTTATCCAATATACTGTGAAATATCTTTAAGCACCTACAACTTGGTTAATTAACCGGTTAAGTTATTCATTAATTATTAAGTAAAGTACAAAGTAACTTTTAATTTAATGGGAGCCGCTGGTTGCCGACCTCCAGACTAGTTAGTCCCCAGACGATACGAAATAACATCTTTTTCACATAAATCCGATTCCAACTGTTCCAAGTTTTTTCAGTTCATATAATATCGTTTCCTTATTCCAGGTTTATCGGTTCAAGACTTAAAGATTCTAAGTAAATTAGTTTCAAAAAATGAATGTCCAAAATAAAATAGTTTCAAATTCATAATACAAATGCTGTAGTACTGATTGAAGTTGTATTACATAATAATTTCGATGCCAAAGGGTTGCTACAATATTATTCCGGTGCTCGTCGTGATGATAAGGGTGCGCCCACGACGCCATGTCAACGCGTTTGACGACTGTGTAGCAGCGGGTGTTCGCATTCGCATTCGACACACGCCGTTTGCGTGTTAAATAATATTCCAGAATCGGCTAAGTGTGTATAATGTGTGTACATGTTATTTTATATTTATATGTACTCGTGTGCAGTGACGTAGTCAGGGGTAGGAAGGTTATACTGTTTAGAGTTAAACCTCTCCCCTCCCTTGCACCGCCCCAAATGTATTCGTCATTTCGCATGAAATATAAAACGTCAAAGACACGTAGAATGACTTGAAATACATAGATGGGCTTCAAGAAGATAGTTATTGTATTTTTTTTTTTCACATTTTACCAATGAAAAAGAGACGGAAAACCCTCTAGATGATTTATAAATCATCCGGCTGAAATATTCAATGACAATTATTAATAGTTAAAAACAAATCGATTATTAACATAATGATATTCTGGGTCCAGTGTCAAATTAAAAACGCCGTCCTCTTACGTTTCAGTTCGTGTTTATTGGGATTTTTAAATTGAGGACCCGCTACTACAACGTGAAAACCTCCAATTTTCCTGGATACTCTATTGCGTGTGCACACGTGATTGCGACAATACGTGAGCGAGTGCTTAATAATATTATCAATACCGTCGATTTGCGCACGAGGTGAATATAATAATAATAATAATAATAATAATACGGTGTGTGTATGCTCGTGGGTGGTTAATGAGGGTCTGCCGTGCCGAAATCCTTACGGACAAAACCCTTTTGAGTATATTACACTCCGACGAGTTTTTGTTCCCACCTCTCATCGGTAATTATACTATATAATCATATTAATATATTCATACGGTGTCGGAATACCATTTGTTTTTTTTTTCTTTTCTAATCCAAACTTTGTGTTACTCCATATCCCATTTACGCATGTGTGTGCGAATTACACGCGATTTCACTGACCCTCGTTATATTTTCACCCTCCGGGGTTTTTCCTAAACATTAACAGTATTGATCTTTAATTCGTCTTGTAATCTTGTTGACTTCCTGCGTGAATCTTTTTGCTTAAAATAAATATCATCGTTTCTCCGGCATAAGTAAATTCAGAAATTTTAACGAATAATTCTATTGTGAGAAAAAAATTTCAACTGTGATATTTCATCATTAACAAATTAGTTCAAAAAACAATATTAATTTACAGTAACATATTTAAAAATCCCTCGTTCGAACAAATATCTATTTTTGTCAGACTTCTACTCTAACTCGTTTGAATGATAATAATCGCTGTGCTTATGGCGGCATCAATGATGTAAATAAAACTACGAAATTACATTGGGCTTACACTTTAATTGTAAAAATTAATTTTTCTGCTGCTACTCATTTGTTTTCCGAGTGCTAATCATAATAATTGTCAAATCGGAAACGCTGTAACACTATCATGTTTTTATATAGTTCGTCATATTATCTATATGTTTTGACAATAAACGTCAGATTACACAGTGTATATTGTAGCCCTCATGGTTTTGTTTGAAATAAATATTATTTTTCGAGGTGGGGGGGAGGGACGTAGTGGCTTAAAAAATTTCGTTCTAGCTATACGTCTATTGCAGTCAGCAGCGTTTATCGATCTCCGCGCTGTTCGCGCGCGTGTGCGCGCAATATTTCGCATCCACTCGACGCGAAACGGGTGCGAAGTGGATGATTTATCCACTCGGCGAAAACCGTTGGCATTATTATAACACGTTCGTGAGTCTGAATTTGGATCACTGAATTTTTGTTCAAACGCGAAAAACGTATGAGCATGTGTGTGCTATTAATAATATGCTAAACGAACCGCGATTATTGACTTTTCGAAAAGTAGGCGGATCGATATTGTCATATTTACTGCTTGGACGTCGAATGAATTAACATAAACGCGACGTGTAACGTCATGAGCGTCGTCTCACGGGCCATCCGATAATCTAAAGTGAAACGTAGTAATTTCATCGCCCCGAAATATTGTTCAGAATGAAAAGTTTACTTCAGAACGATTGGCATAGACATTGAAAATTGGTACAGATCTATATACAGTACATAATCGAATCGTTTATTTCAGAACCCACCCCCCCCCCAAACGCCGAAAATAAAATTTTGCATGTTCAAATTCAAAAATATTTTAAATCCATGACACAGTTTTTATTGATTATCTCAAAAAGTGAAAAAGTGAATTTAGGGAGTTTCTGAAATAAGCGATTCAATTGCAAATGAAATATATAATAAGGTCAAAGTTCACAAAAATATACTTTTTACATTTATAACTTAAAGTTTTTTTCACAAACACAGCTTTACAAAATAATATGTGTATTAAAGGATTTTCTACTTAAAAGTTAATTACAATGTTTTTATTATGGTTAATGTGTTATAATATTATACTGCGATTTCAAAATATTTAACAAATAATCGCCATGTCTTGTGATAAAAAACCACATATGAATGCACGGTTCGCACTTCATAAATAATTATAATTTTTCGATTCAGAACGCTTTTTAACTCTTTTTTTTCATGAGGATAATTTTAAATTAGAAAAAAATATCCAAATGCATAAAGTTCTGGGCTCATTATTAACAAATTTCATAATGGCTTGTAAATTAAATTCAAAAAGTTTTTTCATGACCGATTCGGAAAACGCTCGCACTGCGGTACATCGAATGCAAACCAAAAAAATTATAATTAAATGGACCAGGCGCAAACTTCTGAGGAATTCCTGCACAGTTCTAGACGAAGAGTAAATGCCGACATCGAATTATCTAGACCGGAACACTAAAGTTTGTTTACTCCGAGAATTCCGCGAAGCGAAAAAACAGAGCAGAAATGGCATCTGATTTACTGCAGACGCTCTTTTTTTTTTTTACATTTGAGGTAGTATTCGGACCAGGCCGTATCTAGATTCATTTTTTATATGTAATACGTCCGAAACATTTTTTTTTTTATTTTTGTTGTTTTAGTCAACACTAAATTTCAGTTTTGACGTTTGATTAGAATTATGACAAAAGAAAAATTATTTTTTAATCTTTAAATGAACTCAATTAAAGAACAATTTGTATACCGTGACACATATGTAGCATGTATTTTTATAGAAATACTTGTCCAAAATTTCGAACAGAAACTTTTTGAAACCGTATACTTTAAAGAAGTCATTTAAAGAATATCACAATAGTTTTTTTAAATTTGGGAAAAAAGACTCGGAAACTATCTTCTTTTAATCGAAATTCTATGAAAATTTAAACACGAATAGACAATAATATGAATAATATTTGGCGCGAGAAAATTTGGAAAACATGAAAAAATAAATTGGGAATTATCTGACGCTATATATTTTTTGTATGTACACATTTCATATAGAAATACTCGTTCAAAAGTTTCGACTGGCAATTTTTTGAAACCGGATTCATCTCTAGCATTAGAGAAGACATTTTTTCGAAAAAAAAATTTAAGTATAAAATCATCAACCCCCTACCCTCGTGTCCCATTAAAAGCTGCTATCCCGCGAGATCATTGGAAATTTCCCCATTTCCGCCCCTCGGCCGTCGTCAAATTCGGCCCTTTGGGGTGTGTGTGTGTGCGTGTGTGTGTGTGTGTGTGTGTGTTGTCCACGGTGGCGCGAAACGTCGTTCGGGAACGGCCTCGAGTTCGGATTAACCGCGTTACGAATGGCGTCTGAAATTGTTCGGAAACAGCAGCTATCGCATTGCACGCCGCCATCTTGATATGGACGAAATTACACGGAAAAATACGTCGTACAATGACCGAAATTCTCGTCTCGTCGTATTTAATACGGAGACACCACAGTCGCTCCGATTTTGTAAAAACTACATAAAAACTAGACCAAAGCCACCCCGTAATCGCGTGTAATTTGTGCGATTTCGGTTGACCGATGAAACACGACCAAACCGATTTAATGACCTGTGCAAATGCTCGCGGTGGTTTAATTATTACGGAACGAACTAATAAATATATATGTTACACACGATATATGTATACACACGAGTACCACGCGGTGACCGTGTCCAATCGATTTGATATTTATGTGATTCTCGTGAGCCGAATGAACGGAGAGAGAGAGAGAGAGAGAGAGAGAGAGAGAGAGAGAGAGAGAGAGAGAGAAAGTGCGTTGTACGCATCGAAAGACTATCGAAAACGCTGTCAAATATAAATGTCTAATTTTATAGAGCACACGAAGTGTAGTAATAATTTTAGTATGATTTTAATCGCTAAATTTCGTTTGAAATACACACACACACACACACACACAGATATATTTATATACAGGGTAATATTTCTAAGGGTGCGACCACCTTGTTTGGGCCGTAAATCTAAAATTTTGGTATTTCTAATTCACCCAAGACTGAAATTGCATTTCCGCATAAACAAACGCATATTATTTTTCGTCACACCTCATATTTATTTTATAACACTCCTAGGACAACTTTTTTTTTGCAGGCTGTAAAGTGACGTTTCCCCCCGCTGGGCGGATAATGGCCATTATTCCCCCCTTCTATCTGTATTGAAAATTAACCTTTCAATGCAACCGTGACAAAAAATATAATCATGTAAATACCTTTTGATTTATTAAAGGTGAATCGTATAGATTCGTAATAACTATAATGAACTACGCGCGTAACTAAATCCAAGAGACTATATTGTCCTTGATGTTTAAATTTGACTAGTTAAAAAAATCACTATAGTTAGAGTTTCGATTTCAATGCGTCGAATTTCATAAAAAATTGACCCAAATAAAATTCCTCAATTAAAAAAAGGGGCTGTAATTTGAAAAAAAAAATGTTTGTTTTGCCACAAGACACCTTTAAGGTGATAGAAAAAACAAAAGAGTTATAGAAAACTAGTTATGGAATACTGACTAGAATATTAAAAAAATAAATCCAAATTTTTTACATTCATATAGCTAAAAAAAACAGGAGTATCACGCTGAAATGTTGCACCCAATGTACTCACTATATTTCTATAGAAAATCGGTCAACCTAAATTTCGTATTTTCCCGTAAACGAGTATCGTTGAAAACGTTCTTATTTCTATAAATCACGTCGGAATATTTTACAAGCAGCTTTTGGATAGTCACTGCTCAAAGTAAATGTGAAACCGGAAACAAATCTGCGCGTTTAGCACATTTCTCGCATACAAAACTGAACGTTTTTTGCGTTTACCATAAAAAATACATTTATTTTAAAATATACGAGACTCCCCTACTCGGATATCCCACCCTTATCCTCCTGCCCTCCGTTTCGGACGTCCCCCTCGAAATTCAAATTATGTGGACATCCCCCTCCCTCGAATATATTTATAATTTATAAATTAAATTCAGATACTGTCAATATAAAATCCCATTTATTATATTCAACCGTGAATGCAGTTGACCTAATTTTTATTTCCCTACAGTCAAAAATAACATTTGTTTGAAAATATTAGACGTATAGACGACCGCAGCGGAATAATAAATTACATATTTTTTCTATTTTTGTTTCAGGTAAGATTGTTCTGTCACTGTATTTGGTAAACTTTTGTCGATTGACGACAAAAGATGCAGTCCACATTTTATTTACTGTACATAATCGTTCTACAAACGGTGAGTAGAGATAAGTGAAAATCGTTTTATGCGGCTCGGCCAAATTAAATTTACTCCATATCACATAGCAATTTTTACCCCCACGTTAAGTTTCACCACATATTAATTTACCCGGATTTGAATTTCACAAAGACAAGATCAATAAAAATATAGTGTTGAGTCCAAAAAACAAAAATATCTAGTTAACATAAAGACAATTTCATAAAAATTCATCAAGGTACAGATAAAGATACAAAATATTAATTTTATCCGGATTAAGATAAGATAAATTTCAAATTTATTGTGATACATTTTAATTTTGGTATTTTTTTTTTGATCGAACAACAAAAATATTGTACAATTTAAAAAATATTCGTATAACTTGTATCATGAAGATTATAAAAATACATTTATTCGTTTTACACTCAATTCCTCGATCTTGAAAAATTCTAGACAAGAAAATGTGTAGAGAAATCTTTATCTAAATCTAGTTAAGTGTACCTCATTTTTATTTTGAGATAAACTTCAGACTAGTTGAGCAGTATTTATCTGTATAATATATAATATAAAAGATTCTTACTATCTAGATGATTTCCAGCAAAACCAATCGGTTTTTAATCGAAACCATTTTTAATTTTGAATATTTCAAATATTTACACCTTGCAGCCGTACTCATAAATAAGTCGGCATAACAACTTGTCTATTCTTGCAAATAACGTTGTGTATTTCTTACCCAAGCAAATTTATCGTACGCCACCACGGTATTTTCAATATTATAATTTATATGACTCACATTCTCTTTATCGTGCGAAGCTCTCGACCTGCAAAGTCCAAAAATATTATCGAACAAAAAAAAAAAAACCCACGTAAACGTAGTCTGACGGTCGATAAAATTAATTACAGCCAAATTCTTTGGAAAAACGTTGATCGTTTTAACGCGGTAAAGTTTTATTATTAACGACGTGCGTACACGGGAAGTCGTCGTGACTCGCAGTCCCTCGTCATTGGCATCTATTACTAATTAAAAAAAAAAAAAAAAAATGTCAAGAGGAGAGAGAGGCAAAAAGTGGTGAAACCCGACTACGGGACATGATGTGTTCGGGAGAATGTTCGAGTTATGCGCACACCCCGTGCGTGCCTTTTAGGAGAAAATAAAATAAATTTAATTGTATTTTGGTTAGAGATTAAACGGAAAATGTTTATGACCATTTCCGAATTTTGATTTTTACTGTTTGGAGAATTATTCGTTTGGATTTAAAATCCAATATTATATAGCGCTCGAAAAATGTGAACGACCTATTTTATTGTAGAACACAATATCAGTTGGTAATTATAAAAATTACAATATTCGATGGAATTATTTCCGATAATAATAATATTATTCAAATACAGTTTACATCTCTAAATATTAAGTAACTAAAACAACGGTTTGTTTTTGGAAATCAGTAGTCTAAATCTACTGTATGGTTTATGTGTATTGGGGTCGTGATGAGAGGAGACTCGTCAAAGAAGGGGTTACGTTTAAATAGAACATCGTCTAGACGGCGACGTTTATTATCGACAAGGGTCTGTTGCAGTAGGGCGATAACGAGGGGTTCTCGTGGTCGATAAAAAAATGTTTTCATAAAACATCATAGCGGTTCTATCGTCTTTTCCGTGTTTAGGTAAACGAAACAATAATTGTTGTTCATCAGTAATTAATTGTTCCGTTGTCTGCAAACCGGTGTATCAGCTAGAAAATGGGCGTCTTAGGTGATATCATACGTCGTCTCATCTGATTTATATAAACAATTGATCTAGAAGATCAAGAGCAGTCTAACGGTTTTCGACAATAAAGTCTACCGCGAAGATATTAAGTGTTTGTATGTTTTGATGGTAAAAAAAAAATAGAATTCTAGTTGATGTGATAACTATCGATACGCTTATATTTTAGTGATAGGATAAATCCAAAATTTTCGTGGACGTTCTCGGTCATCCCTTGCTCAAAAACTTTCCTTTTGCTATCGGTATCCATTTCGGGCATTTACTGTGGGTGTGGAGGATAAAATGATGAAATCGGAATCAAAAACAGAGACTATGCGAAATAAATATATTGTGATACGCGCAAAACGCGCGTTTCTTTTTTTTTTTTGTATATATATATAAAAATTTGTAATTTTTACAAGTTTAAATAAGAGGTATTCGTGGATTTTTTATTTATTTATTCTCTGGCTTAAATGACTCGACGAGCTGTATAATATTGGCGGTCTGTGTTATGCAAAACATCATCGGCTAATCGACATGTTTAAAACGAATTTTCGTGGAAAATGTTGTTTGGAAAATGATATCAATACACGTATTTATGATAATACCAAGTATCGGTTGGTATGTAGTTTTCTGGGAAAAAATATAATGATAACCAAATGTGAATTCCGTACATTACGTTCGCAACATAAAAAAAAAAAAAACACGTCGGTATTTCTATGGGTTCCAAACAAATGCGAAATCGACGAGTATCAACCCACGACGCGATATCTGATTCACTAGAAGAAAAAAAAAAATGCCTTTACGAATACACGTGGTATTCGTTTTGTAATTTCATTATATCGAAGTGGCGTGCAATATCCTCGAGAGAAATATATAGATTCGCAAAATAATAATTTTTCGTCGTGCTTTTGTGTCCTTTTCAGTGATCATTATTTCCACCGAATAATATCAAATGTCTAATTTCTAAATAAATAAAATATAATTATAGAAAGATTACATTTTTAAATCATTAAAAACATTGTCGATTTTAGTTAGATTTCAGAAATCGGACAAATCTCCGAAACCGGAATCACATATACACTAGCCATTAGGACAGTGTTTCCCAACCAGGGGGGAGCGCCCTGGTGCGCCCCCTTGGGACGTGAGTACACATTGTTGGGGAGGCGCAAGCAGTGTTTGCAAAGTAAAAATTTTAATTAATGTGTAGAAAAAATTAAAAATTAATAACGACCAATATATTTTGGGTACCAATAACGGATAGAGATTACAATTAATGCTAAGCAATCAAACATAACTTATTAATGTTTTATACTTATTTATTACTATATAGTTTTATTATACATACATTCATCCATTATATTGCTTATTTTTTTTTTTTTTGATATTTTATATAATTATTACTATCATCAATCAAAAGTCGTCGTTCCCAACATGTGTAATTTATTTGTAAAGTATACAACAGAGGTGATACATTTTTTTTTTTTTTATCCAAAGGGAAGGGGGGCGCGAGATTTTCGAAAATCTATAAAAGTAAAATACAAAGGGTTGGGAACCACTACAATTAGGAGTATACTGTATTTACATATTTTCATACGGTCAAGGTGTAAGTAAATTAGAAGACGACAGCCGAATTTTTACGTGATTTGTGTGCTGCCCGTGTTAGTCCACTCGAGTGTCCACCCTGTGGTCACACTAAATAATAATCATTATCATAACGTACGATCATAATAATAATAATAATAATAGTTTTACGATGACCAGACATCGTCATAATAATAATGTTATAATGTTCACGTGACACATGCATTGTCGTGTCGTTTTCAATAATAACAATATTACTATTATAGTGTACGTTAATACGCTGTTATCTATTCGTAATAATAACAATATAGTAATATAATTATAGGTTAGGTGCGTAATAAAATAAATAAAGGATCATTTATCGTCGTGCGGGGGGGGGGGCAGGCATATTATACTCGTACGCGTAGGCAATTAATACATTTTTTAAAACATAAAAAAATAAAGCATACAAGTTAAATTATGCGAAAACGCCTACAACGACAGCGCAGTATTATAATATTACGTACAACCAGAGGGTGGCTATAGTTCAATTTATATGAAGCAAGCAAAATGGCGAGAGTCATAGTAACCATATATAAGAAAAAAAAATCCTCAGGTTGTTATGTTTGGTACACTGTAGTCTAGCGTTAGATAATATACCCTTAACAGTTATCAATAATCATCGTTTCTTTGATTTAGAATATTGTTGATAATTTCACATGTTCTCTTTTGAGTTCGCTATTCATTTGTTCGCATTTAGTCCTCAATTGTATTTAAATAATTAGTATTTTGTAATTCTCTACTTCCTACATAAACACCAATTAACGGAAGTAGATACATCAATTAAAATAATATTCGTCTTGTATTTTATTTTATCAATAGAAAATTCAATAGATAATAGTAGTTTTTTATTGTCTGATATTTTTATACTTGGCATTTGGTCACTCTGACGCTCGCCCTTTTGTCTGCTTCATACTGGTGCACAGTGTAAACGGCCTCTCTATACATTCTTACTCTATGCGTACAACACACACTTAATATTATTATTATCTCGTGTACGTCGTCGTCGTCGTCTTGCTTTTTACTGCCAAGAGTCGCGGCGGCGGTCGTTTTTAATTCTCAGTACGGCGTCGCGTATTATTATTATTATTATTATTAACCGTGATCGTAAAATACAAATTTTTCAACGACCGTTTGTACAGTACACACAGTTTATTATGTAATAAAAAAATTACACGTGCGGATTTTTGTGCAAAAAAAAAAAAAAAAACCAAACAACCCCCCCTCCCCCTTTACCCAATTACGGAGTTTTTAATACTATATATGTGTATATATATATACGCGTTGTTGTCGTTGTTATACGGGTTTAATATCGTAATTTTTACTGTTTACCGAGTACACACACGTATTATACCTCTACCTATTTTTTAATTATTAAATTCAGCCCACGTTGAAGTGTATATAATATTGTATTATAAACAAACACAATACGTTTATTATTAATAATAATATGGTAGACGCGCGCGTTTTATCGACAATATCGCTCTACTATTTTTTTTTCTTTTTTTTTTTTCAATTATATTATTTTCGCTATCCAATTACACACTGGTTTAATCACGTTTTTTTTTTTTTTCCCCCTGTTCGTTCTCGTACATGACGTGTAAACGGGGTGTCCCTGGAGGGTTTACTAATTTAAAGGGGTGAATAGGATCCGCACGACCCCCGGTAAATCGTAGCGCGGAACGCCCCGTTTCGCATATTAGTATGTAGTGTACGCAATAGTGTAATATATACGATTTATTAATAATAATCTCCATGCAACGCACATAATTCACGTCGATGGCAGTTTTTTTTTTTTTTTTTTTCTTCACCCGATTCCACATCGTTCGTATACGTTCCAATCGTGTTGCACTGGGTCACCGAGCAACCGAACTACGTTCCGTGGGTAGTGTGACCTGTCCAAAACGGATGTCTTTCACTGATGAGCCACTGCTAAGTTCGGAACAATTATTAAAATATTTTAATAATATGTTGAACTATAATCCTAAATGTAATACAAATAATAATCATAATATTTAAAGTTTTAAAAATATAAAAATCATTTCAAAAAAAAATATTTTCTTAGTTATAAATAAGTATATTTGTGTTTTTGTTACCCGCCTTAGAAATCTATTCTTTGATTAATCGTAGAATAAACAAATAAACAAGAACAAAATATGTGTACAATAAACGATATTAAGAAAAAAATAATAATATTATAATTTTATAATAATTTTTAAATTAGTATTTTAAGTAAT
>JAIPRM010000289.1:25120-64331 GCA_025469315.1 Stegophylla sp. TES_Ste_2020 | reverse complement strand
AAGCACAAAAAAAAAAAAAAAAAAAAATGTTAATAAATTTTAAACCGCGACAGGACGAGTGGTCGCGTTATCGTCATTTTGTAACGACGACACAACGCGAACAAATCGAGATGAAACGACTGGAGGAGAGAGAGACGGGGAGAAAAAAAAAAAAACAAAACCCAAAACGAAATCGCGTGCATAACAGTTTCATTATCATAACATCGTCGTCACACGCGTATTACTATAATATTATTGTAATAATAATAATAATAAATTCTCGTCGCCGTTGTCGTAACAAAGTGAGAGGAGGAGTCGTGCCGCCGCCGCCGCCGCCGCCGTTACTCGTAGTAAAAAACGTTGACCGGCAGGCGGCGGCGGCCGGCGAATTTGCACGTATGTGCGGGGCGGAGGGGAAGACGGACGGATGGCCGTGGCGGTGGTCTCGGGGAATCAGCTGTTGGAGCGCGCGCGTCGGTCGGCCGTCGCCGATCGCGACCACACCGCTCCCCGACGACCGCCGGACCACGGCGCGTAAAGCCGCGGCACGAAACGCGCACGCACTACTACGCTCTATCCGTCCGAATCGTTCAGTAGCGACTCTGATCCCGTCGCGCGTCGTGCGCTCGTTTTTTTTTTTTCCTCGATGATCGCGCGCTTTCGACCGTTTTTGTGTGTTCATAACAATTATATTATTATATTGTACCCGCAGTGTTTTTTTTGACCGCATAGCGATTATAAAATATAAATCGCCGTTTTCGTTTCCCACAAACGACACAATAATACACCCTGAATCGCCGCGTATCCCTTCGGCCGTCTCGCCTCGACAAAATAACATAATATTATAATATGTCTGGATCGCAGTGAACCCTCGTACTCCGCCATCCCGCGTCCCCGTGGACAGGTACCGCCGCCGACGACGCCAACGTCGCCGCCGCGGGAATAAATTCGCACGCGCCTCTCCCCGCCCCGCGCGCGCGTCCACAAGTGCCGCGCAGTCATGCCGACCGTCGTATCCAAGTACCTGGACGGCCGCGTCATACACCGGGACAACGTCAGCAAGGGAGTGCTGGCCGCGGCCGTGTTGCTGTACGGCTGCAAGATCGGATACCCGATCGTGTTGAAGGTCTGCGGTGGCGGCGGCGTGGACGGAAAAGCGGCGGTGGCCGACGGGCCGGGAGGCCGTCGACCGTCGGGCGAGTCCAACGACAACAACAACACGAAGGGATCCGCCGCGGCGGCGGTGCCCGCGACCACCGCGGTGTCCAAGAAGGCGGCGGCGGCGAAAAAGGCCAGGGCCGCCCTGGTCGGGCCCGGCATCGACCGCGAGTTCCTGGCGCAGCTGAAGAAACTGCTCCGGCTGATGGTGCCCGGCTTTTGGACGCCCGAGGTGGGCCTGTTGTCCATGCACACGCTGGCCCTCGTGTGCCGCACGTTCATGTCCATATTCGTGGCCACCATGGAGGGCAAGATGGTCAAGTACATCGTCCGCCGCGACGTGCCCAATTTCGGGCTGATGCTGCTCAAGTGGCTGCTGTGCGCGTTGCCCGCCACGTTCCTCAACTCCATGATCCGGTACCTGGAGTGCAAACTCGCCTTGGCTTTCAGGCACGTATAATATACGAGAATACCTAGAAAATACCTACCCCCCACGTGTTTTAATAACACGCCGCATGAATGAAATCGTGCTGTACGTCACTGTTGTACTAGGTGTTGTTTGTTTTTCAGAATTAGTGTCCTAGGGGGTGAGGGGTTGGATAGTTGGACGTTTTTCATGGAAAGATAAAGTGTGTAAAATTTAACATTACAATTTAAGATCGAGTGCAATGTTTCACTACTTTTGCGCGATTGCCTGATGAAGGAACAGCAGACAATTTAGTTCCGTCGAATGAAAAGCTTTAACGTTTTAGGGTTCTAAAAGGTTTCAAAAGAAAGTCATTATTTAAAGTTTCAAATTGTTTTGTTTTTTTTGTTTTTCTACTCTTAGGAAATGTCCAGACAGTTTCCTTTTATTCTAAATTCGAATTATCGGCTAAAATGTAAAATGTATTAGGTGCCTACCTATTATAATAATTAAATATTAATAATCTGAATACCTGGCTCTATTTGGTTATACTTAGGTAGGTACATGTATAACGATGTAACTGTGATTAAAAAAAAAAAAAAAAAAAGGTACCTAAAGAGTTAAAGTTCCGATAAATCTTCATAAATAATTAAAATATTTTATATTTGGTAATTATTATTTTGAAAATGGTATTGAGACACAATATGGGACCGTATGAGACGTACTTGAACGAAGAAAATTCCACATTAATTATAAGTACCTAATAATTGTAAAAACTGAGACCAGGAAATACATTTTTTAATGAGAAAAAAGTGTTAGAAAATAGCAAAAAAAAACATTTTAAATATTAGGTAGGTACCTACCTACCGAGGTACTTACCTAATTTGCAATATTAAAAAAATAAATAAATAAAAATTATAGCATATTACTTATTGCACGAGGTTACCGACAGTAACTTTACAACCAAATCAGGACATTTCTTGCTTTTTGAAAATAACGTAAATAATTATATTCCTAGATATTACAAAGGAATAGAAAACCGCCTAAGTTAAATCAGTTGCTAATAAATTATTTTTTTCCTCGTTTTTTCCATTTATTAAACTATAAATGTGTAAGTACCATAAAATAACCACAAAAACATTTCTAAACGGTTATTAACAACTTAGTTGATTTTAAAGATTTTATAATTTTTCAAACGGAATTATTGTCTAAGAAAATTTTTATGAACAAAAAAATCGAAAAACTTTAGTGAACAAAATCATAGTTTATAATTTCATTATGGGGAGAAACAAAATAGTAGCGATAGACTTTATTGCCTACTACTGGAATTGTAAATTTTCAGCAAAACGTTTTCATCGGGTAGGGGCACATAACTACTCATGACATAATATAATGATGTAATAGAGAATTAGAATTGCCCCCAAATTGTCTGGTCGGATCCTGTCTGCAGGGTAAACGTGTCGGATATATACGTGTGAATATTATGATTAAATTCGGTGTTCGCGGCGAGCGCTGACGATGACGCGTTTCGACTAAACCTATCCATGACCACACTTGTGCCCATGTTTTCGAAATTTCATCGAAATGACTTAACAGTGTAGTAAAAGTGAATCGATTCTCACGATTAATCGCGATTAATATTTTGTTAATATAACTTTTAAGCGTAAAATACTTAATAATAATATGTTATCATAGTATATCGCAAACATTATTAAATAATACTTACTTTATTGTACCTAATGCATTCGATTGCAACCTGTAAAAAACTGGTTAAAAACGTGTTCGTTCAACAAGCCTCGGTGGTTAGTCAATCGAAAATATTATTTTTCAATCGCGTTGATTTCAGATTATAATACGCAAAAATTTCTTAATCCAACATTTTTTATTTTTATTTTTTTTTCCCCAATAATTTGAAAACAGACCGGCGTGATCTCGTCTCATCCCAACTTGTTTTTTTTTTTTTTTCGTATTACTGTTGTAGTAATCCAAGATAATAACGCATCGCATTGCATTGCTGCAATATTGTTTATTTGGCGGTTATGAACACGTGACTTTACCTAATTTTTATTATGAGTATTATTTTGTGGCGTACGATGCGATTTGTAGATTAGATAATATTATTTCACCGCCTAATGTTTTAGACCGGAACAAGACACGTATGCCTTACGCAGACGTAAAATGAAATTGTGACGTAATTGTGAAACAATTATTTTTTGAACAAAACAAAAAAAAAAAAATACAATTTATGTTACTCGAACTTAGTAGATAGGTATTATAACGTAATAAATATTTTTATGCTCAGAACCTGAATTTGCGTACCCATACTTTTTGTTTACGTTTTGTTAAACCTAATACAAAAAAGGGTATAAAATTGTTTTTAAATGTAATTTTAAAGAAATTTTCACCAAATTTAACGTGTCGTGTAATCTCAGTGATTGTGTGTTTTTTTGTTCTAAAAAATATGGAACGAAATACGTCTTTTTAGTATTGGAATCAATTGCGAGTTATAAATAATTATAATTCGTGTGCGCTCTTGACAATCAAAATTAATTATCGATATATCAATTGCCACATTGATTGGGTATCTAAATTAAAATAATAACTAACGCTACAGCAGATGAATTCTCAACAAATCCGATCAATGCGAACAAGAGAACAATACAATAACGTCGTAATAATTGGTGAAAAACGGACGATCAACACCATCGATTGTCGCAGGGCCGACCCGCGTGCAATAAATTTCGTACCTATTGATGTAGTGTAACACCGAAAAGGAGTGATGTATTATGTATAACAACAATAAAAAATATTATCATTGGCTGCAAGACCACTCGCCGAGTGAAAACAGATCATCTGCACCTATACAGAACGGGACAAGTGCAATTAAATAAAAATCATAGCCCGAGACCAAACCGTAATATTAATAATATTATTATCACTACTATAATCTACCGTTACCCAAACGATAGACACATTTTTTCAGTTCGAGTTCTGACGATTACGATGTTTATTTCATGATGTGCTCATCGCGCGCGTTTCATGTTAATTTTGCAAAAACGCATAAAACCAGCTGATTGCCACACACACACACACACACACACACACACACACACACACATCCGCCGTTAGACATATTATTATTATTATTTTCAGCTATAGCTTTGTATACACTTACCTATGGGTACTAACCCAACAGGTTTTATCCTGTTATCGGGCGCATGAATCACTTACATTGTACTGTGTCCATTATACAGGGTAACCTCATGGAGCATTTCCATTTTTAAAATATATTTTTAACTACTTTGGTTTGGGGAAAAAAAATGTATTCGACTTGTTGAACACGTATAAATGTGAAGTTGTCATTTATTTACTGTAGGAAAAATGAGATCAGGGAGATGACTTCTGAGGTCTTCTCTTTCGCAATTTTCAATTCTGTCTGCTATTCAGACGTCCGGACCGTGTTGTCGGTGGTGTAGAAAACGTTGAGAATGAGCATTGACCGTCAGTACACCGACCTCTGAATAGCGGTCAAAATTGAAAATTGAATCAGGATAGACGAACGTGATCTTCCTAAACTTATTTTCGTTACACAAAGTGAATCGCGTATTACCACACGTATTTAGACAAGTTGAAATACATTTTTCAAATTTGTATTGAAAAAAAACAAAAAAAAACGTTAATGCTCTTCGTGATCACCCTGTATATAGGTGTAGTAACATCGCCATAGCTCGTGTTTTTAGCGAATAAAGAGAAAAACTCGACACTTGGCCAAAATGAATATAGAAAAAAAAAAAAAAAAAATGATTAAATAATTTATTCGCTCTTAAGAACGATATACGTTATAATATTATTATATCACCATGCGTCTCGTTACACACGGCTTTGATGCACGCGACACGAATGTCACAACACGAATTCCATCATCGCCATATTATTATTATATTGTAAGGAACGGCGCCAATCTGGGCTATACACGGCCCATCCCTAAACGTCGGGTTCGATGTTTACATTTTACGTTACAAACGTGTTGGGATATGATAGGTCACGAGACACGTATTTATGGATGTTTGTTTGTGTACGTTTTTGGTACGTTTTTACTAATTAATTTTTGAAAAAATTCTTACCTTTACTGTTTTTTCAATTTTTCGATGATTATATTAAATTTATTTTATATTATCTTACTTATTAATTTATGAAATTTTTGATTTTTAATAATTATTAAAGATTAGAGTCGATATTTAATTGCATTAATTGTAATAGTAACCATTCGATAAACTACGTATAAAAGTGAAACGCGTTTTTTAAAAACACCGTTAATTTGTTTTCATGAAATTTTAACTGACAGAAAGTGTAATAAGTTAATTTTAGGTTCCCTAGTTATTAAAAACTACGAAATAACATATTAATTGTAGATTTAAGAAGTGATATTTTTAAATATTATAATTTCAAGTTATTTATTTCCTGCATTAAGGTAGGTATATAACATTTTATAATTTTTTTAATACCCATTAATTATAATTTACTAATGACAAAATGCACCTTTATTGTTTGTGCTGTGTATTATTGAGGTATTGTGTGTCTGCTGACAAAATTATATGTTCATAAATTATTGTATTTTCGACAACAGACTATTTCTTCCCTAATAAATATTATTTTACATTATTCCTACTATTATTTACTACGTTTATTTTCCCTCTTAATGTGTGAGTAGCAGGTCCGGGAAGTAGGCATGTCTACCCCATGCGCGTTCATATTCGCAGGTATACACGTGAATTTTAGTAAACAGAATTAAGGTGAATACCACGTTATCTACACGCCACAATCGTCACGTCGTGTACACAAACTTACAACGCACTTACGATAGCTGCTGCGCCAAAACACGGATTTTAGTTCAAACGCATTATTCGGCGTTTTTGGTTTGCATACGAAAGGGATGGGCTGAATTACAACCATTGTTAATCTGCTCGCGAAACGGGCCTTACCGAAATTCGTTTTCATATCTAAATTTGTTTTCATTTTTTTTGTTTCGCCAATACGTGTCATCCACGTTTTGGCGTCAACGATAGCCAAAACAACTTTTGGCGTTTTCGCGAATTAATCGAAATTCTGTGCGAACATAATATGAATAATTGTCTACGGTCCACCGCGATGACAACAACGATTGAAGGATAATCTAAATAACTCTGAGTATCGATCAGGTTTTATTTAGACGAAGGCATAGGAAAGACCACTTGCAAAGGACTAAAACTACTTGCTAAAGCATCATATTTTGTCTGTGTCTAAGGTGTAGAATGAAAACTACGCATCGCGCACAAATCGTATCACATTATAACAATCATTAACAATGATATTTTAAAGTGAAATCCAAAAGTCATTGGTAACTGCAGTATTGATGATACTGACTGCATTGTTATCAAACATTCAACTCCAAATTCATGATCCATTGGATGGAAACAATATTTATCCCGCCTCTGTACTTCTATGTAATAACTTTTGTTCTATTAATTATTTTGAGTTTTGTTTGAAAACTATTACTGCAGTGTTGCGTTACAGCAATAACAAAATCGTCAAAATAATTTAACCAAATTTTCGTACCGAGAAGAAAAGACATAATATTACAACACAAAAAAACAATGGACATTCTATAATTATTGTTGCTTATAAGTCGGAACACTATGCGTTTGTTTCCTAATCGAGGAAATGTGCATCTCGCAAATCGTATTCAGCTGTTGTTATTGTTGTACCACCTACACGTCCATATTGGACGACATGAATGCAAACGTGTGACGTTCATATAAAAATAGCGAATTGATAAAAGTAAAAATTAAATTATTAATTAATTAAGCTGTGGTTTGGCTAAAAGCATGGTTGAATATATGTATTATTTTTTGTCATTGTGTCATTGTTGTTTCTAAAGACTGTGCATCGATTAAATGCAACTTTTTCGTGGGAAACATTTTTTCTTTTTTTAGTTTGTCTTACGTTTGTATACGTTTGGTTAAAGTTAGCTTCAGTTAGGATAATAGTTAGCATATCCTTGCTTTAGACACAATTCTTGTTTTAACGAATTTTTTTGCAAACCTAAGCTAAGTACAAAAGAGTAAAAATTCGACTCTCAAGAAAATGTTGCATTTGATTAGGCCACGTAGATTATAATTTTTAATTTGTACAATTTAATAAAACATAATATTATTTAACGATTCGATTTCTTTCACGGTTGAAAAATCTATGCACTTACGCTAATTATGAAGCAATAATAAACCGTGGAATTGATATATGTAAACATGTATAAAGTATGTATGAGATGAACGAAAAAGGACTAATCCCTTTAGTGAACCAAGTATAAATCTTCCGTTTTTCGAATGGAGATTTTTAGAATAATTTTTACCGCGTGCATTGCTCCGTGAGATACTAATTAATATTACTCATTTGATTGTATTAATACTACCTGCCTAATGTTCCCGTGTACCACGTGTCCTGTATACGTGTATAATATATAATATATCGTCGTGCGACGTACGTCATTTTGGATTGGTATTCGGTACCAGATGTGCCAAAAACCACCATTATTGTGTTAGTATTCAAAGAACGTCTTTGAACTCCACTCGATTATGTTAAAAGCGGTCGCGCAGCACGTGTATTAACATCCTTGACACCTATCGATTGTCATTGACTCGCCAATATCGACTTCCTCGTAATATCATTTTTATTTTTTTACAACTCAAATAAACATTTTTTTTATATACATAGGTAGATATGAAATATATTATGAATTATAACGTATTCGCATTACGTAAGTACCACGTTTCCCTTCGAATTAAAAAAAAAAAAAAAAAAAAAAACGGAAAAAAGGAAGAGTATAATATTTGCAGTGTTTGGCACTCTAAACTCACCTCAGCGAAGGATAGTAGTTGTAATTTACGATGAATTTTAATAGTTTTAAATTGCATACGGAAAACGGTTAAAAGATAATTCCTGTTTTTTTTTCTCTTTAACGATTTGTCCAGTCTTCTTTCAACCCAATTATATTCTATGGTCATCAATATATTTCTAGTTTTTACTTTTAGCCAGTGAAATAAATTTCTAATAACTTTTACTGTCACAATAAGAAAACTTGGGAACAATGTAGTTAAAAATATATAATTTGGTATTTACTTGAAGTATAAAACTACGCAACAGTCACTCATTATAAATACTAAAATGCACCTAAAATTTTTTAATAGTTATCTTCAAATTTTCATCGTAAGTACGTTAATTTTTATTTTCAAAAGTTTACTTTGATGAGTATAATTATTCTAGTAATTTGTATTACATTTATTGCTATCATGTTTTCTTAATAAACTCGTTGCATTGCCGTGACCTCTGAACACTCATTTGCCAATAAACAATAATACGAGTCGTGAAAAAATTATCCGCATTGTTTTTTTCCTGCTTTTATTTTTTAAACGATATACACGTGTTTTGTATACGAGTTTAACGAGTGTTCATCAACGGACGTCATTGATCTAAATCAAATCCAAAATGTTATATTGAAATTTATTAAGTATACCTTATGCCAATTTTATCAAAGAAATTCTGACACCGACCTAATACAAAGTTTTGGGTACAATATTCTTAAAATATTATTTATATATTTTGTTGCTTTTTGTAGCCACAATAAATAGATTAATGTGTGTTGAGATGTATAAATAATTTCTAGTGAAAAATATACTAAAACAAGTACCTAACATAAAATATTTAAAATATAAATTAATATAATATTTATACCTTGATTTATACCTAACAACTATTATCTACCTAATTATTAGATTATTATAAAAATAACATTTTTAAATAGTTTTTATGAATATAAATAGAAAATTTTTACACTTTATTTGACTAAATATCACTTACCAACAAGTATAAATAGTTACTATTAATCAAATAATAAAAATATTCTTTTGGTAGGTTCAAAATTATTTTTCATACGTCTGTGAATTCGGATTTTCAATGTACTCCAAAAATTTTGTATAAATTATGAACGATATTATTAAAACGAGTCGTTTCGTAGATTATTCCACGATTATTTCAAAACGTTCGTTTGGCTTACAGTCAAAATAAACCATAAAAACGATTGAAAGAAATGTCAATGACTTGCAACATGTGTGTCTAGCTGACTCTGCAATATTATAATTTATTTTTCATAATTGCCTTATTAGTAATTGTTGCGAAATCACCGCCAAAATACAACATCGCATGCTTTTATAATTTTTTGTGTACCGTGCAATTTATTTACACATTTAGCACATATTTTGTATTTGAAATGTTTATTAGGTTTTTATCCATATTATATCTGCATCACTCTTTTTAAGGACATGAATGTCAGGTACTAAATCCAATAATTGTATTTTAAAACTTCCATGTATTATTTTCATTAATTATGTTGTCATGGTTGGTGTCAATGATGTCATAAAAAATAAAGAATACATGGTGTCCCCAGTACGATTTGACAAATGTAATAACTTTTGTTCTATAAATAATTTTGAACTATTTTTGGTTTGAAAATTATTATTACACCATTGCGCTACAGCAATAACGTATATATATATATATATTTTTATTTCAAATTTTCTACTGCTGTTTTTAAAAAAATGAAAATTATCCATTTTGTAAACTCGATTTTTAGAAAAATATTGATGCTTAAATCTCTAATAAAGGTTAATCCGTTAATTTTCTATGATTTTTTTAAGTTTAAGTATAGTTTAATAATTTTGTCAAATACGTCACAATAGATGTAATATTATGACGTCAATTGGTGGTCAATTATGACTTATTTAACAATATTATTTAATTATTCGCAAACTTAAAAAAAATGTTGAAAATGAACGGATTAATCTTTATTAGAGATTTAAGCACCAATATTTTTGTAAAGATTAGATTCATAAAATGGCTATTTTTAATTTTTTCTTAAACTGTATTTCAAATTTAAAAATTTAAAATCTAAATATATATATATATATGTATATTACGTTATTGCTGTTGCGCAATACTGCAGTAATTATTTTCAAACAAACAAAATTAATAATTATTATTAGAACAAAAGTTATTGCATTTGTCAAATCTTACTGGACATCTTGTATATCAAAGTAGTTTTTATTCTTTATTTTATTCTTATCACGTGTGAATTGTCTGTTAAAAAATATGAAGTTTAACCCTTAATAGCATAGGCGCAATTAGAGGAAGGCTTGAGAGGTCTAAGCCCCCTCAAAACTACTCTTAGCCCCCCCCCCCCAGATATTATGAGAATTACATAAGGTTAATACTTTTTTGGGGGGCTAAACCAATAAAATAAACATATTAGCCCCCCAAAAAAGGTTTTCCAAGTTGCGCTTATGCTTAATAGTCAATACTATTAAACACTCGTTCTATAGATTTTTGAAAGTTCAACTATAAATTAACATAATATATACGTAAGCGTATTAGAATGAAATATCACGTCAATTATTATGAAATCATGTACAATATATTAAACACGTATATTAATGAAATCATCAGAAATAAATTTTGATAGTATTATGTAAATAATTCTTGTCGAGTTAACTCTGATTGTTCAATGGTAATATTGCTAATTATCATGATCGGCATTCATTATGATGTAGGAACAGAATATAATTTAATATTCTGTGAAGTTTGTGTATCTAATTTTATCTTCGTAATGAAGACTAACTTATTAATGTAACTTGTAATGGAAATCATTAGCATAGTATAAAAAACTGATAACATACTTCCTTTACACTTATAAGTTATAACATTATCATAAGGGATTGAAAACGACTACTTATTGTTTATATATAAAATATATAAAGCGTACAATTTATGCACTTATTAGACATAACATTTTTTTTTTTTTTATGAATGAACCTATCAAAAACCGTTTTTGTAGAATTCACTTTTTAACTTGTAATTTTTTCTTTTCTACAAAAATTTTACTTTTTTACACGATGAATAATTTCAAAACTTTTTAACAAATTAAACAATTTTATTTGCATTCAAAATAGTCTACGAACAAACTTCGTTCAAAGTTACCGTGCACACGTTAAACCACGCCGATAGTTTATTAATTTGAAAAAATACTTCATGTATTTATATGTAATTTAGAATTTTATCGTTAAATAATCATTATGAAGCCAATTATTAATTTTTTCTAATAACTAATAATAATAATAATATACACTCTGTTGTTATAATAAAACAAAATATTGCATTCAGATGTCAGAACTGTTCTCGGAGAACAACAAAACTCCCTATAATGTATTCCAAATGTATTTGGAGTTAATAAAAACACCGACCTTTTTATTTTCCAGGTACCTTTTACCTACATAAATTATTTACTCGTTCGTCGTCGTTTATTCGTCCAATAAATAAAAATAATTTAACGGTCTAAAAACACGCGACTTTAATGGGTTTATAGTGTTTATACTTAAAAATAGTGAAATATCTTTAGAACTCGACGTTTGGTGCAGGCATTGTTTTCTTTTCTTTTTTCTTTGTTTTTTTATTATTACTACAACAACGGCATCAGCGCAATACGCCTGTAAAGGTATTGCATTTTATTTTTATACACTACTCTTCACTCGAGTTCTTGTTATCCATTATGACGCTGCGTGTTGCGTGACCAGCGGTCCATGTTATTATTATCCGTAGTGTTAACAGGTGATTCTCAACCGGATTGATTAGGAATGACGCAAAATCTTCAACTATAACTTAGCCGCTCAGAGCCGTAATTGATGACAGTTTTCTTTATTAGATCTCAATTGTACCTAATCACTCTTTTTTTCTTTATATTAGATCGTCGGGTCAAGTAAATATAATTTAAACATATTAATTTTTTAGCTTTACACAGTTAAACCATTGCGTACAATATTCATTACGTACAAAGAGTCAAATGTTTTTATCGTTGCCACATACTTTGCTTGTTTTTAATTTCAAACCAATTTCCTCCTTTCAACTCGGAAAATATCTATGCGTGAACTCCCCCCATGTTTTAGTACATGGCCTGTAAACGCGTGGTTACGAGATAGATAGCGGTTTTTTTTTCTTTCTGATGAACGGTGAAAGGAAATCGTTGTACTTTCGAATTGAAAACTGTGACGACAAAGTTGAATATACGGTTGCGATGAAGTAATAACGTTACCAACCACACGAATACTTCGGAAAATGATATGTACTGCTGCATTAATAAGTTCGATATTATTAATTATTATAGTTGGTTTAAAAATTCGATTTTTATGAATTAAAACGAATTTTACCCGTTACCCGTTGTTGGTGATTGCGCTTTGCCAATGGTCATTATTAATATACCTTCATACTTCCACAAAACGAGTTAATATAAATAATATTTTGCAATGATTTATTAGTAAAAACTATCAAAATATGCATTTATTTAAAAAAAGAAACATATTAAGTATTTTAATTTTTGGCAAAAATGATTCGCGACAATCAACAACTCATATTTGGAATTGCTTGCTGAATGCTTCTACAAATAATAGTTCTTCAGATCTGTTATCAGAGTATTCAAGAATATTAACTAGCCAGTTAAACTAGTTTAAACTAACTCAGTTTATACGGTCTAAGGCTAGAAGTATAACCAGCTTATCGCCTATCAGGATATAGGTGTATATTAAATTATTAAAATAATTAATATAATTTTGAACAGGTTTTTATTTTATATTGGTAACGTTTTCATGAAGACAAATTTTTGAACAAATGTATTTTGAAATTGACTCTATGTCCGAAATTTTCATGAAATATTAATGCATACTAAAATTTCATTATTGAACTCGTTAGATTGTGATTCAAATTTGCAGCTGATCAAGCAACTTTTTATTGCCCTATTTATAAGTACCGAGAGAAATCGAGCCAAACAGTAATTCACAAGAGAATGTTCGAAACTGTTATTAACTAGTTTTTTACAAACGAACATTAAATAAATGTCTTAGGTTCGATCTGTATAGAATTGAATATAATTTAAATAATAGAAATAGATGAAAATAGAAATGAAAAGAAAGTCATTGTCATTGTCATTTAAATAATTTGCCATTTCAAACGCAAATTTATTCAATTTCATAAATGAAAAAAATTCAAATGCAATATGCATACGCCGCGCCGTTTGCTACTGGTTACAGATGCTATGCGATATTTGTAAACAAAAAATAATGTATGCAAATTTATTTAAAATGCTTATATAATAAGAGTAATGAATTCATATTTGGTCATTCTTCCAAAACTTGCGTAAGAAAGTATATCACAATTTATTAATATTTTTTAAACGGTTTAAAAATTGATGTTGCAACGATTGTTCTCACTGAATTAACTATGTAAAGTACGTCATGTGATTTTGACTAGAAATAAACTGAGAACATAAAATAATTATTAAATCAATATATATATTATTATTTGGTGCAGTGTTCAGTAAAACTGTTAGGAATTACAATTATAGTGGCAATATTACTATCTACACTAAAACGCTTAGAAAGTCTATCAAATTTTATAATTATTTGGAAAATAATAATTATTCACATGGTATTATGTATGTGAACTTTGTAAATATTTAGTATTAACTGGAATTATAAACGTTGTTTGGTTTTGGACATGTAAAATATCAACTCGACAATTCCATTAATGGATTGGACAAAAAAATGTACTGATTACAAAAAAAAAAAAATTAAGAACAATAAGATTTAACTTTTACCGCGTTCAGCTTGGAATCAGATGATTACATCGAGATGAAAGCGAATGAAGAAATTAAGATAACATTGATGGACCAAGTAGTCACAAGAAAAATGGAAAGTGGGTCACTGAAACGTAAAAACTTAATACAAGAACAACGATTTTTTTGTGTCAAGCAGATATTTTTTTTAATCCATTGAGTCGTTTATTCTTGCACCGAAGTCGCAATCTTCTGAATTAGTTGATCACATCATTAGTGGTAGGCTCATACGAAGGATTTTCTCTAGGGGGTGTTTTAAAAAGTATAAAATACAAGATAATAAGATTTAAATGTTAATTTTAATGTATATTAATTTTTAATTTTTTTTTTTACATCATGTAAAATTAATGTATCATATAGGGTGCATTACCATTAGACATTTTTACCCCCTTTTTGGCCGTGACAATGTAAAAATTTGGATTTTTTTTTTTTTGGAATGTCTAAATTCCTATAAAAAACAATATTTTTCACGTCACCTTAAGGATATCCTGTGGCGATGTGAATTTGATACATTGAAATCAAAATTCGAACGAGTAGTTTTTAAAATATTCAAATTTAAGTATTAAGTCTTTTTTTCATAGTTTAGTTACGTTCGTAGTATGTAATTATTATGAATCAACAAAATTTGTCTGTATTCAGAAATATTTAATTAATATGTAGATTCATAATTATAAGTAAGGTAACTAATCATAATATGCATATTATAGGTAATATACTGTGTATCTATATTATCCCTAATTATTAAATTTGAATAACTCTTCGAAAGCCACCGTTTTGAATTTTGATTTCAATACATTAAATATAATCTACAATCCATCATTTGTGTTGCCATTAATAAAGATGTTTTTTTCATTCATGCTAAGATTATTCTTGAGTTTAATTTTTAGCGTCATGTCCCATGAAATTCAGTCGTTCTTAAAATAGTGAAAATCAGCCTATGACTTAATATAATAATATGAACTAAAAATTAAGTAAAAAACCCAGTGGAGGGAGTTTCAACCCCCCCCCCAAAAAAAAAAAAACCCCGTCCCTTGCGCACAGGACTGATTGGCGGTGACGTTACGAACTGTTCGGCACAATATTGGAAAAATATTAACCTATTAAATTCGATAGAACTATTTATTTTTCTTAAATTCGTCTGGACTTTGAATTTCAATAAATTAAGTATAACCAAATATGCATGTCATTAAACAATTTCTCTAAAATACGCGTACCTAAACTATATATTATGTGTGTATGATTTAAATTTTTATATAATAAAAATAATTGCATTGTAAAGTACTTAACACGTTGATTGTACTTTGTTACAGCTAAGCGAGATAAAAATGTTTACTTTTTATTGTACGCGTTATTGAAACGTTTACAAACATTGAAAGGTCGTTGCGTCTACGCCGAGATATAAGTGTCTCCGGACGACGTTATTTTCGTAGAATATACTAATAGTGTTATCTGTACACAATTCTCGTTCGGTCATAATATAATGCGTCGTTTCATACACTGACGCATTTTGACGAATGACATCAGAAGTTAAATCATTCCATTGTTCCCGGTTGTTGATTTTCACCGAAATTTCGAACTATATTGAGACCACCACTCCCCATTCCTATGGATTATATGCGTTGTTTGACCAACGTCCTTAACGGATAATTTCAAAAAAAAAAAAAAGTACTTGTATTAATTCTTAAGATCATTATCATGAGATCCTTTGTAACCGATAACCTTCACGAACTATGTCAATAATATATAACAATATTATACTTATAACTAGAGTGCGGCTTTATATGTATTAAAATCCAAAAATATATACGCATAGATGTGTTTATTTTTATTAAAAAATGTAATTTTATAAAATATGTAATAAAAATTCACAATTTTATAATTTACCTAAAAAAGAAAAATGTATTCATTTCATTTTTTACGGACTTAGCTAGCGGTTAATTTGGTAATTTTTTAAATTGTTAATCATTTAGATTCTGAGTAGAGCGAATTTATATAATTTTGTTTACAATGATTTACACTTTCGTACTATAAAAATTATTGTTCATAAGTTTCAACCAGGCAAATTTTTGCTACTCGTGGTTATGTAAGCAAATAACCAAAACGAATTGCATAATGGATCTCGTTTATAATCTGTTTTATTATTAATATTATTATTATTATTATTATTATTACTATTACAATCTACAAAAATATAAAATCTACTACAAAGTGAAGCTATTAAAAAATAATTTAAAATTAGAGCAATTTTCGAAAATCAATTATATTACTTAAAATACTTTTTCCTCAATACAACCAAAATTAATTTTAAACAGATATGATATTTTTTTTTTGATATAAAGACAAAATATAATATGTTTTACGTTAAAACAATGATTATTGGGTGTTGTACGCGCGTAATATATCGTAGAAGAGGTCAGCTGTTCTTTAGGAAGTTTTTGAATAGTTTTTTTTTTTTTTCATTATATTATTTAGTCTGACGGATATCTCGGAGAAATCCGTTGTAGTCGGCGACTCCGATCGGTCGATACAGTACAGCGGCCGGGTGGGGGGGGGCGGCTAGGTAGACGGAAGTGTGTCGAAGAAAAGTAGCCTCTTTTGTACGTGCTCATACATCATAATATTATGTATATTATAGCGTGCGTGATGGACGTGGTCGCGGTGTATAAGGCGTAATCGCGGTGTTCGCCCCGACCTTGAGGATTTGTAAACAATCGCTATTGTCGCATGTGTGTGTGTGTGTGTGTGTGTGTGTGTGTGTGTGCCTATATAGCGATACGGTAGTAACAAAATTTTGTCAATCGTCTCATAACTCAAAATAGTGCTTACACACGCCACTCGCCCCCCACACATACACTTTACTGTAATTTACAGACCTATTTCGCGTGCGTGTACGTGGATACGACTTGGTGTCCGACTCAATAGCATTACCTTCGCGACCCCCCCCCCTCTCCCATCTATATTAGGTAAAAGTTTGAATAATAAAATATCCAATCATTAGCCAAACGAAACAGGGCATAGGCATATTATTTCGAATAAATATCAATTCATAACCTAACCATGTAATACAAATTCAACCATGGCACTAATTATTTATTTTATAATGTTTATTCGTTTTTTAAAGTATATATACATTATACTTATTTGATTCTAATTTTATTTTAAGTACTTTTTTTGTCCGATAAAAAGTTTTAAATAAAAAGGTTCATTTTGTGAATTAGGGTTTTATTATTTTTGGGTTATGTGAATAATATGTAATATTCCATGGAACACCACTTTAGTCGGTGAATCAAATATGTGTGTAGATGTATACACTTTTACTGGGAATTCTTTATTTCGGAACGCACTCATTTTCACAGTCATTTGTGAAACGTACTTTTTTCTTTTTGCTATTCTGAATTCACATTTACGTTTCTATTAAAAAACTATACACACGCATTTTAACAATATATTAACAACAAATATGTACAATTATTCGAAGAACCAATCATATACCGCCTTCTGGCCCTTCTTTCAGTTATAATGTAAATGTGTATGACGTGTAAATAAAGGATATATATATACATCATTTTAGTTTTAAAACAGGGATTTTCGGGCAAGCAAAATTAAACCAGAATAAGGTGACATTATTGAACAATATTCTAGTTTTGTATTACTCTGACAATTTGAAATGTCTGAGTAAAAAGTTATTGTAGATTTGCAATGTGATTAATGTTGATTTTAAATTATACGATATTTGAAGTGAAACATATTGAAAATGTTAATCGAATCACCAATGGCACTTACATTCGTGAAGATTGTTCTCCTAATAACGCAATTCGCAACTCGTATTGTTTCATTAATCTTCCTAAAAGAGCATCATTACTATAAATTAAAATAAAGCTGAGTATATATTATTAAATTTGAGCACGTAAAAATGTCCGTGTTAATCTGTGGTTTTAAATGGCGTTGTCGGCATCGGCACTAGCGTAAAATGTTTAATCAAATAAGAGATGAAGAAAAAGTAGAGCCTTTAGCAATAAAATTAAATGAAATGAATGAACCTATCCTGTGAAATCCAAAATAGTGCACGTCACACTATAGTGCATAGGTATACTCAGTGCTCGAATTGGAAAAATAGAAGAAAGAGGAGTGCTTTAGGGATTTCAATAAATAAACGTCCCCTCAAACTATGTAATTTATATATTATAAAAAATAATTAGTAAGGGTGCTCTCCAAATTTTATAAAATAGTAGAGGAGCTCCGTCCCCCTGAGCACCCCCTCAATTCGAGCACTGAGTATTACTATATAGTTTCTGGTCTCAAACGTTTTGACTATCGGTATTGTTGTATCACATCGTATGATTCATAATATGTTTATTCACGTCTACATGAATATTATTGTTATTGCGGCTTAGTGATTATTATTTTATTATCGTCTGTGTGGTCATTGTATTCGTGTTTATTTGTACGCGGCCTGTCTTCAGTACCACTACCTATGCGCGGCAATAGGCTATTGTTACTTATAAGCGGAAATGAATTCGCGCGGAAATCGATATTCGATTACACGTCACGTATATAAGTATTATTGTATTATAAGTACATGACGTGCGATGTACGTCACAATATTATAACGATCGAGTGGTTTTCTGATCCTATACAGGGTGATTTTTTTAACCGTGCTCGCCCCCATTTTTGGCGGTAAAAATGCAAAAATTGGGACCTTTTTCGTTTCACAATGTTCAATAGTTACTGTAAAAACCATATTTTCCGTAATTAATTTTTTCCATGTCCAGTGTCGTGTAATGGTAAATTTTTTTTTTTTTTGACAAAACAGTCTCTTGAATGAATAATACATAGAATACTCTAAGTTCCTATAACTCAAAATCTACTCAGATTATATTTTGATTTCAATACATGAAAATTCACAGAAAAGTAACCGGAATAAAATTCTGCAATTAAAATAAAGGGTTGCCATTTGAAAAAAAAAAAATTGTATCGCCACAAGACATCCCCTAAAAGTGATGTGAAAAAAATGAGTTGTGGAAAACATTAGTTTTTATAGTCACATGAACATTCTAAAACAAAAAAAATCCCAATTTTTGCATTTTTATGGTCAAAAATAAGTTTAGTGATATGGGAGGTCACAACAAACATATCTATTTTATTTTTTTTATTTATATCGAGAAAATTTTGTATTAAATTCTCTTATAACGTGAAATAAAAGAAATCACAAAACTATTTGTAGAATTTTTTCTTCCAAATAAAATCGAAAAGCGTACGTGGCTAAAATCGAGAGAAACCTTACGTGCATAATTTACAAAAAAAGGTTGCTAATTTTTCTTTTAGCTAAAAACTAGGAATCCGGGTTGTGGTTGTGGTTGTGATTGCCGATCGCCGAACCATATACTATATTCAAGGTGAATACAATATAATATCCACCTTCCTATGGTTATAACCCGGACCATCAACGATTCGGACAAATTTTAGCGAACAGGCGAACATGATAGTGTAGTAATTTTCGATTTGGGATAGTAGCACTATTGTTATGTTATACGCGAGGCGAATGGTGGGAATACGACGTAAAAATCATGTTAGCGGTCATTGTTCAAACGCCATCGTTCGGTGTATTTTTGTTATAATATTATAATAATACATATAAAATATTATAATGTACTCTACGCGTTCAGGGCAGTTCATCTATCTGGTTTGACCTTGAAACGAGTGGGGGGGGAAAAAAAACCAACAATTCACCACTGCCCTCTACCACGTCGTCATCGTCACACAAAATATTCTCTTGATGTCCGCAATTGATATACCAATATATATATATATATATCAACTGCAGTTTCGTACACACGTGTTCAGTGAATATCAAATAATAACATAATATTACGCCTGTAGATCGCCATGTATACATTTACTAGTGTAGACTTTTGAATAATTCAATTTTGAATACATTTAATCACGACATGCCGAACTAACAATATTATATTATTGTTAATGATTGTCGTATACGTGAAAAAATTCAGAGTACATGAATATCATGCGGGTCCAGTGTGCGCCAATCTGGTAACAACTACTTCTATTGAATAAATAATTAAATAATAATAATAAGTAAGGACTTAGTAGGAGTTAGCATGTTTTTCGAAAATCATTCAAAACATAGCTAAATAATATGGAAATGCGTTTCATAACACCAGGAGTTGTATGATGCAGTTCTCTTTAATTTGCATATTTAGCCCATTTTTTTTTTTTTTTTTTTTTTTTAATATATATAAGTGCATATTTCCCATATTTTTCAATATTTAATTTGAGTTTTCTCAGTACTGGAAATTTTTTTACTGAATCCCCGAGGAGATTGAATATTATTTGATATTTTTATTTGTGTTTAAATAATGTAAGCTAAAAGAAAATAAAGATTAAAAAAAAAATTCATAAATAATAGAAAAAGAATTAATAATAAATATTAAAATACATAATACAATACAATTTTTAGATATTTTGAGGTTTTACAGTTAAATTTATGTTTTATAAGAGATTATTTTAATATTTTTGCATTCTATTTTAGAGCATATTTGGTACATTTTTAGAGCATAAATGCATATATATTTTAAGTTTTTTTTAGATCTATAAGTCCCTAGCCCTAATAATAAGCTAAACAGAGCGCCGCTGTGGCGGTCATTTGAACGATACATAGCGGTCTCTCCAATAAAAAAGTCGTCGGGACACGCGTTTTTTATTATTGACTTATTCTCGTACACACGCGACACACGAGTAGTGTTGTAGTAATAATAATATAATACACGGACGGACGGTGAACACACAAACACAAATAATATAATAATAATATAATATACAAAAAGTATACACTCGCGAAAGTAAATATTACACGTCGTCGTTACCGCAGCTACTATTTATACTGGCCAATACGAATCAGGTGCCCATTGGCGTATATAACACATGCATAGTAGTCGTCTTCTTCTCGTTTGCATGTTTGTACATAAACAAAACGGGCCTACACTCGAGTAAGTGCCACGTGCGGCAGGTACACACTTTAACAATGTTTGTGCACTCTACTCGTCGTATCGCGTAATAGTAAATATTTTTTTTTTATAACGACGTTCGTAAAAAAAAAAAAATTAAACGTACTGGTTTGTCTCCACCGATTATTCTCTCGTTGAACGTGCACTGGCAGTTTGTATTAACCGAGACTTTTCGTGTAGATCGAAGTCGCGTCTGTTTTAGATTCTGAGCGAAGTGAAGAAGCTAGTGTTTTTACAATGATGTTTATTTATTTATTTTTTCTGTGTACAACTTTTCGTGTGGAAATACTTGTTCAAAAATTTCGATCAGTAACTTTTTCAAACCGGATTTGCCTCTAGATTGTACTTTAGAGAGGTCAATTTTTGAATTTCTCAATTCTTCAATTTTTTTTTTGAAAAAACTACCCAAAATTTGACAAAAACGACTTCGGAAACCATTATTTTTTGATCCGAACTATGTGGAAATTTAAACAAAGATAGAAAATCATATAAGAAAGATTTTGGCGCAAGAAGATTTTGAAAATGTGAAAAAAAAATTTTGGACATTTTTCTAACATTTATTTTTTATATTATTAACTTCTCTCGTTCAGAATCGTTTTATTGAAGAAATGATTTATCGTTTCTTTAAAATTCAATACACCCGTCAAGAGAATCTCACCGGTCGTGCGAAGTATGTCCGGCTTTTTTTTCGTATTACTATTACTCGTTTACTCGGACTGAATGCCAAAAAAATGTTCAAGACCCATATTTGTGTGAAGCCAATTCTTTTTTTTGGGATTTCTCAACAATTACCAGTGATTTGTCTGTCAGGAACCATATTCAGCTCATGCGATGGTCATGTACGGGCATGTAGCAAACACAGTTTTTTTTGTTATGAATAGATGAGATTATCAAATGCATTATTATAATAAATGAATAATAAGTAGGATGTAGGTATATAACATACATTGTTATAAAATGATGCAACCGGACGAGAGATCATCAGCCTGCTGTCCTATTAACATGCAATTAGAATATAATAATAACTGCCTGTTAACGTTAATTAACGAATAAATAAATAATACATAATGCGCCTCATAGCATATTATATTCATTTGACATTACAATAAAGATTTCTGCTGTTAAGTTCATTCATAAGATCGTTTAATATAATTTAAACGAGTCAAATATCTCCGCACCACCAACCTGTACGTAAAAGGGTAATACATCGATCAATGAGAGCAGTCAACACCACATCAAACGACGTTAAAAACAAAGATAATATTATGTATTACGTTGGACCGACTTTTCAATAGTATTTATGTAGCTGCTCTATAACGAAGAAACAGATTTCTTGACAACCCTATTCGAATAAATAAAAATAAAAGTAAACCCTTATGCAATAAATAAGTAATGAATTTTTAATATTTTTTTTACGATAACTAGATGTATTTTCTTTTTGAAATCACTCGTGGTTAAAAATCGTTGATAATTTCTTCTCTCAATCCGTTGACGGTGTCGAATAATTTCCTTCGTATCAGCATTATGAATGTATTTCTTCAGTTTCAGCTCCAAAGTACAAAATATTTTAGTTGTTTATCCGTTAATAAAAAAATAATTACACGCAGTATTCAAAAACTCACAAATTTTCATGCCAGAATCGCATTAATATAAACCATATATTGTGATGCCCCTCAAAATTTACTGCCCTTTACGGTCCAATAGTATAGCAAAACCTCATATCCATCACTGTCATAGCGTGTTATTATTAAATTGTGTGAGTTTTGAAATGCATCTCATTATAAATAAAGTACTAAACAGACGCTGTCTGTGTAAAACTACACGCGCGGTCCAACATCATAACGATATTATGCAAATACGGTTGTCCAGCGCACACGATCCTAGGCCAACAATACGACTATTAATTACACACAGCTCTGAGTTCGTTTCGCTGCAGCAGTATCTACTCGAATATTATAATGCACACTTACACACCACGTCTCATGTATATCGTTTGTGTGTGTGTAGTCGAAAACGTTTATTCGACCTCGAGAGTGAATAATAATAATAATAATAATAATGTACGCATTATAATAAAAATTACATTAAAGAAAATATATGTATATATACATATTATACATTGCATCTTACAAATATGGATCCCGTTGACGCTTAGAGTACTTTCACGTCGTCGTCGCGATTACGGAAAATAAAAAAAACAAATGCGGTGTATTACGTGCGTGGATAAAATTATACTATCTTGTTGATGGTCTTGTTTGCAGAGCGTAATAGCGACAATTTTATTTTAGTCTTATAGACTATTTCGGCTTGTGATTTACGTTTATGATTCATCCGCTTGGATCTGTGTTCCCTTTTGAATATTTATTTTTTTATTTTCGACAATGTACTAGCTGAAGAAAAAATTACAATTGACTAATTATTATTATAAACAGTAAAAATTAATAACAATAATAAAATAAGAAGAAACCTACATAAAGAGAGTTTTAGGGGTAATTAATGATAAGGAGTTCGCCTGTAATACGCATAGTACGATATTACAATAGTAGGACAATCAATTGAATTAGAAAAATTTTAAACCAACATTGTGTTTTTGATCAACAAGAGATTTGTGGACTGGGGAATAATCATATAGAAAATAAGTGATGTTTGGGAACATTTGAAGAAAAATATAGAAAAATGTGCATTCGACTCTTTCGGTCGCAAAGGAATTAATAGATTGATAACATATTTACAATTCTATAATATGTATGAAATAAGTGAAATATGATGACATCAGATATATGATTCGCTTATTTCGAAATATTCTTTTACAATGTTTTAGAGTTTTTAGACCAATGAAAATTTTCAAAAAACGTTCATTATCAAATGTTTTTTCGATTTCTTATTCAGTTATTTGAGAATTCTCAAAAAGTAATTTTTTTTTTTTAAATCACGATTCTGTTGAGAAATATAAGTTTTTTGAATCCTATACCGATTTGTTCAACTGCATACAATATCTGACCTCGTTTGAGAAGGTTCTGTGATATGTCATAGAAATACATATTATCAAACTACGCAATCAGCATAAATATAGCTTTATTTTAAATAAAATAATTGAGGTTTAAAAGAACCTATTAAAAAAAAAATAATGACGTGCGAATTTATGTTTAATTGATCGTGTATATTATGTTACTGTATTGTTTCCATTAATTAGTGCCTATATTATGATTGAGTAATGGTTTTTTTACATTTTTATTTTTATCAAAACTAAATTGTGTGTTCTAATTTTAAACCAAAATTATGTTATTGTGATTAATTAATATTTTTAATAAACGGATTGTTATCATAATCAGATATGATAGAAAGAAAAGTGCTTGGTCACAAAATTGGCGATAAGCGTTTTTTTATTTTATATGATACACAGTATTTTCATAATATTATAATTCTAAACCTTAAAATATTTTTTTTATATAAAAGGCCTAGGTGAATTTTTGTTTCGTATATACCTAGGTAAATTATATTTTTTCAGTTGATTACATTTTGCTTTGTTTTAGGCACGAACAAATTACAATAGGTTAGTAGTAAGACTATCGTAAAATAATATAGATGTCGAAAAAAAGAAGAAATAAAAGACGAATGAATTATAATATAAAATGAGCCCTACTGAACATACTCGTGTCGGAGTCCACATATTATAACGTATTAGTATTACGTGATGTAAAATACGAAACAAATTGTACACGGCTCCTTATTTTTGAAAAAAATGATCAAATTTTTGAACTCCCTTGGTCGTCTCCAAGATGGAAAGTTACTTACACAAGCGCGGGATTTTTAATAATTACTTTTGTCGGTTTTTCATTTTAACAACGACTGTCTTCATACTTTTGTATTCGCATTGTGTGCCCTACCGAGAAAATGACGCATGACAAAATCCTACTCGGACTAAATTCACTCAGGTTAGGTTAGGTTAACTTTCGCCAGTTGAAAGTCCTGGTGATATTTTACGCGTAAAGTTTCTTCCCGTACGTGTCTTTTGAAGTCGAAATTAGTAAAACCGTCTGCGGTCGATTTTGTTCCATGCAAAAACGTACGCGATTACTCACTTTTTGTTCGAAACTTTCGAGTTTTTCACTCCGCGAATGCATTTAGTCTGCTGCGCTTTGTTTTTAATCGCACACTTTGACTTTAGTTTTACACACCAATTAATGATAATAATTATCATTTATCACGTGGAATGCTTTTGTTCTTTTTCTCCGCCGCACGCCCATCGAATATATCGTCGCGTAAACATTAATTTATGAACTCATACATACACGTGGCTACCGATGATAATAATTATTAATGCACAGTTCTCAATAGCTATTAAAATCTACCAAAAATACACACGACCGTTATGGTGGAGGGGTCGAGAGGGAAGAGGAGTATGTTTGCGTGACGAAAAAACAATAATTATATCGTTTTATGTGATCAGTCGTGAATGACGATAAACAATTTTAGAGCCGTTTTTTTTTTTTCCAACGCGTACAAATCACGATGGGTGCAGGTGGCCAGAAAATATTAAGACGAAGCTTCGACTCGTTGGAAATCTAAACTGATTCATGTTTTAAATTCATATTTTCTGGTTAATTAATTAATAAAATTAAAGATTGGTTAATCGCACACTTACATTTTATAATAATAACATATTATTTATCTTTGAAAATCCCTTTCGCCCAAAATCTATCGATTACTGGGGATAGTTTTTCATAACGAATCGTGAGATGTTTCAGATTTGTGGAGCGTAGCGACTACGTCAAACGAGCGTAACCGAGCGAGTGCCAAAACACTTTGCATAAACATGTCTTTGTAAATTTTATTCATTACGTTTTAAATAATAATTGTCATACGTGCCTATTATGAATTGTCGTTTCAAATATAGTGATGGGCGTCCAATAAAATACACGTTTTCAATTAAACAATTAATGCGTGTATAATATAATATTTATAATAATATCTGTGTTAAACGATAATTTATTCTCAGTGTCAACGTCTCCCTCCCTTCCTTTCTAAGTCGGTCGTCACTGGAAAATATTCCCAATCAGATTTGATCATATCGAAATAATTCATTCCATCTCGATTTTTATTCGTCCGAAATTCATATTGTACGTTTTGTTGTTTAATTTTATTATTTATAAATATTTATTTTATATAATCCGGTTTCTCTTCGGAGTCATTCGATTAATGTCATAATATTTATTTCAGGCTTTTTTTTTTTTTATTATTATTATTCCGTTGTTATTACCACAATTACCAGCAATTACCAAGCTGAAGTGCGAAACTATGTTCAGATCGTGTGGTAGTTATTTGTTTTCTTTTCCCAATTACCATCTGTGAAAAAAAATACATTCCCCGAGCAATATTTAAAAGTGTATCTCGTGGTTCGCATAACAGTATCTACTCGTATACTTTCGGTTGGGTAATTATTTTAATAATTATTTTAGCGTTGCTCTTGCTGCGGGGTAACGTTACCACAACACAGATGTGAGAGAAAATCGGATTTTCACGTATTTGTGAGGATGTACAACATATTATTTTGTTCTTGATCGCACGAAATTTTACAAAATAAAGTACATAATACTGATGAACAATTTTCAAATTCAAATTCATATTTGGCACTTCTGGAACCACGGACCTATGTATCCACGCTGTATATAATATATTACAAAATAACGTCGAATATTATTCGTGCACTACATAATGATATTAATAATATTATCTATGGCGTTTCGATGAATATAATATTAGTGTACGGTGCAGAAAAATGATTGATTCGACTGGTGTTAGCAAGCATACAATATCATCGACGCACGGCCTGAGTAGACGTGAAAAACGTCTAAGTCCCATCAAAGGCGCAAGATTAATCTTTGCACCGTGCACGTGTATGATAATAGTATAATATATGCACAATATGAGTTTAGGAAAAAAAGCAAGTGAAAAGAAGCAAGTAAACTATTTACAAATAGTTTGGAAATGTAATTCAAAAAATTGTATAAATTGTATAACATGGAGTGTAAAAAAGTATACAGTACATAATAATGTATACAGTATATTCGTATAAAATTTTAATATTAAAATTAACAATTAACAAATATAAAATAATATAAAAAGAAAATTTCAAATAATATATTAGAATATGTTGGTACCTATAAATATCAAAATATTTGTATTAAATCTTAATATTTTATTTTAAGTTCTGTCAGAATCTATTTCTAATCTTATTTATTTAACAATAATAATTGTCATATAAAATGATAAAGAAAATTGTACCTATAAACAAATTAATTTATTTAAAACGTGTATGATAGATAAGCGATAGATAGCGTTTAAGAAATGTCCAATGGTGTAATATACGGAGCGATGAACTGTTTTTTCCATTTGCTATTTTTTTCACTTGCTTTTTTTTCCGAACTCCGCACAATATTACACTCGTATAACACGTATAATATCGTTATTTTAATTATCGAGTAATATTTTCGCGTACTCTTTGCTATTGTCGAGGACAATAAGGTCACCCGAACACACGAAAACCGCGGTATACGTAATGCAGATAATATTATTAATTTATAACCGTTGTCTTATTCGCGTGGCTGTACAACAGTAACTGTGTGATTCGGTGTACAATTTGCTTGCATTTTTTTTTCTTCTTCTTTTCGATTAATCATTATACACACTCGCGCGCGTATAATTTTACTCTACGTCTCGCATATACTATACATACGTGTTTGGGCCGTCATCGTGCGGAGACCACAAAACAACACGTTAATTTTATAATACTGGCAAATTCGATTGTGACTATGACGTACCGAGTCGTATGCAAAACACAGTGTCGTGTCCATCGCGCGTCCTTGTCGTGTGTGTTGTACACTGTTTTATACGAACACGCTGCACGTTGCATTCGAAACATCAAAAGCGACAAGAAAACAATTAAAATATATAATTTTCGCTTACGTTGTGTTCATACGTACACCTGCATCGTGTTCATACCGTTTAAACGGATCTTTTTTGTTATCGTCTTGTGCTTGTGAACTCGTGTATATTCGCTGTTGGATTTACCCATAATCATACAACTGTCCAAGGCTAATAATACGTATATGGAATAGTCACCCCAATAGAGAGGGTGAGAGATTATTATTATTATTATTATTATTTAAGTTATAACTAAAATATTTACATAATTGTAAATTCTGATAGTTTTTTTCTATTTTCGTCATATGTTTTCATTTTAAAACTTTATTATAGAAATAAACACAAAATAGTAATATGTCTTTGATAATTTTATCAACGTAAAAACAATTGATCGTTTCTTTTTTTAATTAATTTGTAAGTGAACATATTTACTACTTTCTAAAATCTATTGATTTAAGTAATTCTGAATATTATTTGTATTAATACAAATAATTACAAACAGAAATAATTCAGAATCAATAGATTTTGGAAAAGTAATAAATATGTTTACTTGTAAATTAATCAAAAAAGAAACAAGCAACTAATTTTATGTTGGTAAAATTATCAAAGGCTGCATACATATTATTTTGTATTTATTTCTAATAAAGCTTCAAAATGAAAACATAACGGAATCATCAATAGAAAGAATTATTAATAATTACAAAGGTGTAAATATTTTCGTTATAATAATTTAAAAAAAAAACTACAGTCCCCCACTCTCTCTATTGTGCCTATTCCATATTAGCTTTGTGCCGTTGTATGATGGATATAATATGTGTGTGTATATCATTATACCGTAATGTCCCACGAAATCTGCTAATCTTTATTTACCAAAATAATCAATTTTTTTTTTCTTGCATGACTTAGATATAATATCCTTAAAACTACAGTTATTAGTATGTAATTTAAATATAAATAATCTAGTAAAAATTAAAAACCAGACTACTTAAAACAATTGTTTATTTATTTTTGTTAGATAGCAATTTTATAAGTTTAGTTCATTGATTATTTTGACGGCCCACTTTTTATTTCAAATAACTTCATTCATTTTAATGTTTTACGAATTAACAGAAAAATATTGTATTCAATAAAATACCGTTAGTGTTCTAGTTCTATATCATAATCTCGTTTTCTGTGTATACTAATGGTATATTAAATAAAACTATTTTTTTTTTAAATTTAAACGTTGTATGTTATATTATTTACAATCACGAGTTAAGTGAATATAAAAAGTCGAATCATTAACATTTTAGGAAAAACAGACTGTACAAATAACGGTCACTTTTAAATTTTACCAAAATAATAGAATCTAAAATATTATGATTTAATTTTTTTCAAAACATTAATTTTTAATCAGAAAAGTTTTTATTGCAGCAGTGTTTAACCGTGTGATTGAAAAAAAAAAAAAAAAAAGTTCTATTATTTTTATTATTACAGCAGCGTATTAGTTAATCCTCGTGTACCCTGTATACAAGGCCGACATTGTGTTATACTCGGGGCATAATATTAAAGACAGCGCTCGATATACATTAGTTTTCACTCGTGAATCATAATAATATCTGGTTGAGTTTGCAACACTACGCGTGCACTTGTGTTTTATCATTATATAATATACGTTTATATTCCAACGTAATTAGGTTTATTCGGATTGCCGTGACGTATGCACACACACACACACACACACACACACACACGGACGAACAGCGTTGTTGTGTTCGTTACGGGTAAACCTCGACGGATAATGACGTCGAGAGACCGAGGAGATTTTTTACGACGCCATTCTCCGTCCTGATTGTCTGTAGGTTTTTCGCGTGCACACTCATGACGCGCGTTATAAAAAAAAAAAAAATGAAACGAAAATGATCTTTGCCATTTTGTACAGAGTCACTGGAGACACGGTGTACGAGCGTTATGCAGTGTGGCTGCAGCGGCGGCGTCTACGAGAGTGAGATTTTGATCTATTTTCCGATTCACTAGATGCCACATTATTATTACTATGGGTACCTTTAATCCCGAATGAAAATAAGTTCTACGCAAAAAAAAAAAAGTAATTTACGCACGCCTTATAGACGCTTGTGTAATAATATATAGGAGTGAAAATTGTTCTTTTCCCGTTTAATTCCCCAAAAAAAAAAATAGCGATTCACAGTATAAAAGCACGAACTAATTTTATAAAGACAGTGGCGCAACCAGGGGGGGGAGTGTTTTGGGTGTCTGGACACTCCCCTTAAACCATATTTATGAATATTTTATCAATGAGCAGTAAAAAAAAAAAAATCCATTTAACTATATAATTATAACCTCTATTAATTTAGAAATAAATTTGAAAGATGCTTTAAAAATTCATATTGTTGAATATGCAAATAACGTTATGAAAATGTTAACTTGTAGAAAAGGCAGTTAGATTTTGCTACATGAAATGTTTAATTAATGAATTCTTGTGAAGTGTCCATTAACATTGATTATAATTTGATATTTAAATAATTATAGTAGACATTGGAAAAATCTTAGTTGCGCCACTGTATGTAAAATTGGAAGTCACGCGAAGGGTTTTGAATAAGTGGACAAAAAATGTGCAGACCCGCCGTTAATAAATCGGTGGATCCCACGTAGGTGATTCATTCTTTGAGAAACTTTTGTGGTAAAAAAAAAAAAATAGGAAGCGTTAAACGCGCCAAAGTCGAGCTAAAAAAAGGGAACAGAAGATTAAAATCTCGGAAAAAAGCTTTTTTGTTTTCGGAAGGAAGAATATTATATACAAGTGCGCCATGCGATTTGTTTTACACCGTAATCTCGCGTGTTCCTCTACGTCGTTTGTATTCGACCTGCGCACGCCGCCGTCGGGCACCATCACGATTTGTGCACAGAGTTTAACGCGTCACCGAACACACCGAAAGCACAATTTAACGGTATTTCCGTGGCGGGAAATAAGTGGGTTACGCTTATCCACACACACACATTGTTATTATATAAAGTCTGTTTACAGTAAACAACGCATTATAATAATCACGGTCGTAGTTTACTCGATCCTGTACATTGAATCGAAATCCGAACCGTTTTCACACACTAATGCTTACCACGTATAAAAAGGACGTGTTATCCTGTTACGGTGATGTGTTATTTGTGTTATAAATATTTTGTATATACTGGTTGTTAATATTTCTGTTGGAATATAATGTTTCACAAAATTCCGTACAGTCGGATTCCAGAATCGACTTTTATTTTACTCAATATATTATACAAAATTTATATTTTTAATATTTACCTACAGTACACCTTCACTATATCATATAATATATTAAATACTGTCTCATACTCAGAAGACCCAATTTCAAATTGTATAAGGTTTTAAAAAGTAATTCTAGAAAAACGAATACTGAAACAGTTAAATGTCATCGATTATTTTTATTTTATAGTCCCGCCTAAATTTATCGTTGTTGACGTAGTGGTAAAACAAATTTAATGTAAATGGCACTATTATAGAGTCCCGGAATCGTGTCTGCTCCCTCCTATACGTATATAAATCACTTTTAATGCACTAAACAATATCCTTATTATGTACTCGGTGGCCACGTGTCTTATAAACATAAAATCTAATTACATAAGCATTGGAAAAACAAATACAAAAAAAAACATACACAACACAACCTCGGAACGTTGTAGCTTTTTTGTACGTGCATCAATCATATTTGAATAATTAGTTTTCTTAGACACAGGGGTGTCAATTCATGTATTTCTATGGGGTGCAAAATGTAAACTTAGGTATAATAAATAAATACCGCAATCACTCGTTTCGTTCCAGAACGTTGTCAAGTCGAATTTATACGCATGTAAAAAAAAAAAATAATACATGTACCACGCTAATGTCACTCTGTTCGTAGAGTTACTTACGTTAATGTGCGAAAAATAAAATCTACCAGTGATATCTACATGTTCAAGGATTTGTTGAAAGTGAAATTTCGTAATATGTAATTAAACTACACTTTAATTAAATTCTACACTTTTTGTGTTTACTTTTCGGATTACGTTATACTTTTCCGATGAACGAAACGTAATATCATTTGCCATTCACAATTATTGACTTAATATAAATCAATATGACTATGACGGAATTTTGAAAACGAGTGCTAATATACATTTCTAAATAAAAACGATGGTTTTTAATCTGCTAATTTTGTACAAGAATCGCTGTGTGATATTTATTCATAATATGTTATCATCACTAATATTTTGTTGTAGTTTTTTCTAGGAAATAACACTACATAAATATTTGGAACTGAAGTATTTTAGCGCAGAATAATAATACTCCACAGTTATTTCCAGCAGTGTTATTTTTAAATCGATAATAACGAAAAAAAAAAAAAAAACACTTCCACTCCGCGCGGCGAGAAATAAATGCGAATTTCGATTAATCAACAATCGTCGTGTAAAAAAATAAACTTAACCATTTTCAAGACAGTCCTGAAGTTGAAAAATAGCAAAAATCCAATCTGTCCTGCGGAATTTCGGGCGAAACCTTTTAATGCGCAGCACGTCGTAATAAATTCGAGTTTCCACTTGCTGTGCATTACTGTTGAACTGGAAAATAGTGAGTTGTTGGGCCGACAAAAGAAACCGATAACAATACATTACGATCTATAAGTTGCGGTTCTTATTTGCAATGAATATTCGTAGATTGTGCATCCGTTCAAAAATCCGTTAAAATATATTATGTTTATAATATACCGTCAATATCCAAGTAAAAGTTTTTAACAGTATTGTTTCAAAATAGTAATATTAAGCTTGTGATTACACGTTCGTCCGGTTAAGTTTTCTAATTAGTATAATGTAGTTTAAAATGAAAAAATAAATATGTAGATTTCGAGTGTATATCCGTCATGCTAAAACATTTCATCGACAACATAAGTTTTATCTATTATATAAAACCTATAAGTTACTAAATTTTAAAAGCTAAACGCTCACTTTAGTATCCGCTATAATTATTATTCCAAAAATATTCCATTATTCTATGTGAATGAAAAAGAAAATCTGTATACTTCGCACACAATAGATAAGAATTCTTCGGTCCTCGGATATGGGATAGAATTTGGGGGTGTATTGAATTTTAAATAAAAGATAAATCATATTTTATTAAACGGAGCTTCAGTTAATATACTTCAGTCAGTTTTATAAAAAATAAATAATAGTAATTATAATTTATAACGAAAAAAACTGAGGAAAGGCAAAATAAACTGAGATCAAGAAAAACATAATTTAAATTTAACGCATTGAAAATTTTTTCTCACTAAAATATTATTCTTAATAAGTACAATTGTCTATTTATTTACAAAAGTTTTAAAGGCGTGTTTGTCAAATTTTAGGGTTTTCCCAAATTTTAGAAAAACTATAGAAAGATTCAAAAAGTCAACTGTTTTAAGTACAACCTAGAGTCGAATTCTGATTCAAAAAGTTGCTGATCGAGACTTTTGGACAAATATTTCTATACGAAAATGTGTTCACAGAAAAAAATAAAATAAATAATATTAATAATAAAAATCATTGTAAAAACACTAGCTTCTTCACTTCGTTTAGAATCTAAAAAATAAATAACAAATTCCTTCACACGACGCAAATCTGTGTTGTGCAATTTCAAATGTTAAGTCTCATTAATTAATAATATTATACGGACATTCAAAATGGTATCGACACGAAATCGCACTCGTAATATCGTACTAGCAATGTAATTTCAGCAATGTAGCCGAATGCGGTTGAAGCGACTAGGATACGCCCAAATATTATGATTTATTATCGTGTAACAATATGACCACATTTTATTATTATGATGAAATACACACTTGACGACGACGCTCTCTGAAGTGCGCGCTTTAGTGAGCACGTGTATTCCATTTCGATACAATATTTAATGGTGATTTTAAGTAAACAAAAATGAAAAAATGTAAAAAAATTGGCCGTCGATCGTGGTTGCACGCAAATGTAAACTTGGCTTCGGTGTAACGTTTTACTGCTGTTTGTCAACTTCTGAATAATATGTTGTGTGTTTATGCGAGCACGTTAATTACGCGTAGGACTGCAAATAATGACAGTCGCAATAAAAGGATAGATATACGATAGAGATGAGAAATCATTGAGTGTAAAAAATTAATTACGCGTTTACAGATTATTCAATGAATTTGTGTTGATATATATTCTGAACTTAAATAAATACTAACAGATTATAGTCACAAGGCTTATTAAGCGCATCATCGCTCAGATTTCTTATATCTTAGCATGTACATGTAAAAAAAATACACTTTCGTACGTTGTGCGCACGAAATATCTACAATATTATAATACATTAAGCAAATTAAAAAATCTCCTTTGGTTTGTTACAATAAATACTCGTGTCTCACGATCATTTATGTCTAAATTTGTAATAGCCATAGCCCAATGCAGAGAGGAAAAAAATATTGAACAATTAAAAATACACGTCTTAGTCGAATGACTTAAATTTATGAAAAAACCCTCGTTAAAATTAATTATGTAAATATGTAAGCCATGCATGATTTAGAAACTAACCCAATCCACTTTATTATGTTTGAAGTATGCATTAAGGTCTTTAGAATAATTTGTTTTAGTGCTCTAAACGAAATCTACAGGATAAATCAAAACGAAAAATATGAAATATGGTTAGGTTAGGTTAGGTTAGGTACTCACACATGAGTACTTCAAAAAATTTATCCGATATTCGTAGTAATAATCAGCTCATTAACAACTCGTTGAATTCTTAGAATACGAGAAATTATTAAAGTTGAATACCTAATGGGAATTTCGTAAATATTTATTTACTATAATGAGAATGCATCGTGTAATTTTTATAAAAAAAAAATAAAAATAATATTAACTTAACAATTATATTTAATATTTTGAAACGCTCCTTAAGATTGTTTGATTGCGCTTGATTTATTGAATCAGTCTATATACAAATAACTGCTGCAAGGATCCGCGGGGGATTGAAAAAACCGGAATGGTTTGTGGTCGACAACCACCTCTTCCCACGTGAATAATAAATGTAATTAAAATTTATAACTTCTTAATAAAAAAACTCATCTTAATACAATATTTTATCGTTTCACCCACACCCCCGCTCTGAGATTTTGGTCCAGAATTACTTTCGAGTCACGTTTGACATGCCTCCAACTGATTTTCGTTTGTTTCTCTACACATAGGTCACGACTGGTCGACCACGCGTACGGTCTATACTTCAAGGATCAGACTTACTATAGGGTGAGCAACATGGACGGCCGGATAGAGAACGCTGACCATCGGCTGACCGACGACATCACGGCGTTCACGTCGTCCGTGGCGCACCTGTACTCGCATCTGACCAAACCGCTGTTCGACTGCGCTCTGATCGCGCTCACTTTGGCCAGGAGTAGCAAACAAATGGGAGCCGCCGTCGTGCCTGGTAAGTTGGCCTTTTTTTACGCCCCCCCCCCCCACACACTAGTGTCACTCGCCTTGTCCCGTACCCTCCTCCAACCCTCACACTTGTTCGTCGAAGAAAATCATTGTTTAGCCGCACTTATAATATGTCACAGATATGAAACACTATGTTCGGCTCTCGTTAACGATGATAATAATTTCAATAATAAAAAAAAAAAAAAAACTCATTATAATGTAACATCTACGATCCTTTTTACTTCACGGTTATCCGTTATACACACACCGGTATCGGTAGTTTTGCCTACGATAATTTTTAACGAGGTCTCGAGGACCTGACCTCGGTTTTCGATATACTTATAAATCCATCATACGAATCAGGGTTACCTAATTTGTCAAATAACTCGACACGCGATATAAGACCTTTGTCGAGTGACCTGCAGTCGACCCCGAGTAGGCGACGTTCACCCGTGTGTAAACCCACGTCCTGCAAAACTGATGGAGACGTGTAATCCAAAATCGGTGACAATATAATTCGTACCCCGTCGGAACATAACTCGAAAAATTTCGATTTTGAGTCACACTTCATGTTTGCTTATGATAAATTTCAATGTAAGTACAATGTTATGACTGTTAAAACGAATAATACGATAATGTATTGTATGAGCATATTTTTGCAAATTATAAACAATCTTTAAGTTCCATTATGCGAAAACTAAGTTTTTTGAGTTACTACAACGATAGCAGTACCCTACGCTACTTAATTCGGCTTCAGCGGCCACTTTCGTTTTTTGGTTCTTCTGTCCGGAAATAACTCGTACCCCCGTGGTGTCCAGTGCACTCGGTAAACTAAATATTTCCCTAGTTTTTTCCTACCTTTCTGTTTAACCATACTCTGCAAGCCCCCGCGAAATTAGTTATAGCCCCTCTCCCAAATTTTTTTTAAATCGCATAAGGTATTTTGAGTTTTGAGGGGGCTTAATCAACCGAATAAACATATTAGCCCCCACCCAAATTTTTTATCCTAGTTGCGCCAATGATCATACTACGCTCTGATGCTATAATATATATTATATACTCAATATGACGCTTATATAATCTCTTTCTACCATAGAAGTTGTGCTCACACGATGTCTCATCAAGATTAACCGTTACAATAACTACTATACGACGTCCAATACGAGTTGATTTAATATAAAAAAGGAAATTCGAAAACGATCTGAAAGTGTCAGTGTGAATATTTGTATGTGTGTGTGTCGACTCATTCGTTTTATGTTCACGGTTTAATGTGACGGACGGGAGAACGGGTTATAAAACGAAATCACCGTTTTCTATTCAGCCTACAATTAAAATAATAATAATTCTATGAGAGACGAATAATTTCGACGATTGTGATACGACTGTCATTTAACTATAGATGCTAAAAATAATGTATACACAAATTTACTCGAGTGACTCGAGTGGAAAATTATTATTTAGACTTGTCTGTAACACACAAAACAATAGATATGACGATTGGACGTCTGTATATACGAAATTCATTTTGATTTAGGCCCTTCAAAATAGTTACATACATTATTATGTCTCCCGCATCATTAGCGCCCGCGGATAGTCGGAGAATATAATATAATGTTGGTAAACGCGTTTGATAATAGAAAATATATCACGCGGCAAGTTGAGAATTTCGATTTTACAACTCGACGCGGTTTTCGACAGACGTCATTCACGAACTCGCTTTTTATTAAATTTCGTTCAACGTTCAACGCGCCAGAATGGTTACTACCACACTATAGTAATATTATTTTATAACAAGTTTTGTGCGTGATAAGTCTCCTGTCGCGGCAACAAGAATACCCACCGTACATTTATAATATACTCATTATAATACACATATATATATATATATATTTTATAATAATCCTACACACACACACACACACACGTGTCTATATCATCAATGATAATTATTGGCCGTGTAGATTCGCGTTTGACATAGTTGCGCCCCGTGTGCCTTCGAGTGTGTCAGTGTGCTGGAAAATCAGTACCGAATTTTTTTTGTTGTTTTTCTTTCTTTTTTTTTTTTTTTTTTTTTGATCACGCAACGAATTCGACCTAGTCGCCGCCGATGTGTATTCGCTTCCCGCGAACAAACACCAAGGATTCCAAGGATGATTCGTCTTAAACGCGTGGCCATTATCCGTGTTTTATCGTTTAGTGCCTGCTGACAACACGTGTGTTTACCGGACACAGTAAATAAATTAGATATTCGTGAAACTCAAAATTATATATTTTCAAATCATCCGAATATTATATTTAAGCTCGAGGTAGATGATTTTTATTTTGCCAGAAATGCAAATCACAAAAGTTTGCACCGAATCCATTATGATAATATTATAATAGAAGTTTGTCCAGAGTGCTGCGTTGAACGCCATTATTCATAAAAGTTTTATTATATATCTAAAATAAAATTGATATGCGTAATGATGACACGGTTAATAAGTTTTAAAATTAAAATGTTTTTAATAATTTATATACGTATAATTGCACTACTTTCTAATAATAAAATACTAATTAGTAATCATCGTGACGAATAAAACAGTCGGTGTTAAAAAATTAATTACGATTTTTTTACTAGGTCTAAATGTATTTTAACAGGTTTATTTTTACCCCTCTCGAGTAAAAGTAGTATCCGAAATCGCGCGAGTGGAACGACTGCATTCTCGCTCACTATTATTATTATATGTTGCAGTATACAATGAAAACCGAATAATTTTAATTTTAAAACGTCCATTCGGTGTTCTAAAATCCGCAAATAATTTTCGAATTCGAAATGAGAGAGAAAAATTCGTTAGATTTTCCGTGTTCGAACGAGATCCCAAAGATAACACTTCAAATACATTTAGCTCTCCGACCAAATTCATTTGAATATCGTTCGCACCATTTATCTGCAGCCTACAGCGAGTACGCAATTAATGTCGTTTTATGCATAATCAGCTGGTTTATTATACTGCGTAAAAAATTTAATCTGAACCGTATTTATAACGTAGGTAATAAACATAATACCTATATTATGATGATTTTTTCTTTTTTTATTAACATGAAATTCGTCTTGACTGTTTTGAAATATATATATGTATATATAATATATTGTGAAATATTTAAATTGCGTTATTTTAAATTCTGAGCTAAGCGTTTACAATCTGTTTATTTTTATTTATTTTAAATCTATTGTGTGAAGAGCAAAAAACGTCTATATTATAAATTCCATTCATGGTTGATACGCGTAAGGACTAAGGAATAACTATACAAAAAAAAATTAAGTTAAAACTGTAAAATATAACACAAAATCATAAAAAAGCCGGACATACTTCGCACGACGGGTGATATTCTCTTGACGGGCGTATTAAATTTTAAAGCAACGATAAATCATTTCTTCAGTAAAACGATTCTGAACGAAGGAAGTTAATAACATAAGAAAAAAAAATGTCCAAAATTTTTTTTCACATTTTCAAAATT
>JAIPRM010000289.1:0-25020 GCA_025469315.1 Stegophylla sp. TES_Ste_2020 | reverse complement strand
TGACGCAAGAAAATTTTGGAAATGTTAAGAAAAAAAATTTTGGACATTTGTCTAACATTTTTTTTTTTTTTTTCATTTATTTTTGTATTATTAACTTTCTTCGTTCAGAATTGTTTCATTGAAGAAATGATTTATCGTTTCTTTAAAATTCAATACACCCGTCAAGAAAATCCCACCCGACGTGCGAAGTACACCCATCGTGCGAAGTATGTCTGGCTTTTTTATTTATAAGTTTCATTTTCAAAAATAATTTTTCTCTGCTTTAGTTTTAATATGCAATCGTAGATAAATATATTGTTACATGGCACACCGTTATTATAATTGGCAACCATATGACATAAAGTGTTTACAAGATGAAATGCAGTATAATACATAATTTTAAGTTATATAAACTCTATACTCTTGACGAATAATTAATCATTTTACGGGGGTTTTATTGGAAAAAAATGTGAAAAATTATGGACAAATAGTTTATTTCTAGTTTACAGAACATCCAAAATGATGATAATTTTTTTTTTCGCCATCTGTTATATTTTTTGACGCTGAATGTGATGGTGCAAACCGAAATCCGTGCTCATCAATAGTTACGCCGAATTCATCGATTTTGAAAATCAAGTATTTGTGCGTGTTATGTTAAAAGGAATGAAGTAGTCTAATAGTGAAACAACCTCAGTCGGGGAGCAAATGGTACGGTTTCGAAACCCTACCAGAAAAATTACATTTTTTGCATTTTTTTTAACCGTTTATAATTAGAAACGACACGAAAAACACTATTACTAACTACTAATTATATTACAGCGAATTAATTCGGTTTATTTACCATAGTTAGGAATTCCCATAGCTAGGAATTTATTACTGCGGACGAAAGACGATTCCAGGCGGTCAAGACAATGCGGACATAGCTCCGTACTGCTTGCCAACGCTGGTGAGAGGGTGGGGGGAGAGCGCATAAAAAAAAACAAATAAAGTACGAATAATTTTCGTGTAACGATACCCTACGAAAGCAGAAACGAGTGCAGCGTCAGCAAAAAAAGAAAGTAAAGAATTCCAATGCTTACACAACCATCTCGTGACTTTGAACTGTTGTGCCTGACCGAAAGCCACTGTCGAGGTCAAAATGGCTGAACACAAATAGTTTTAATTCAAAACAAAAGTCTAAAGTTACATGTACGTCACGACACGCAAAACTCGCCTACGAACAAAATTGTTTGCACGACTATAGAGCAATATTCAGCTGCAAATTGTTAACGTAACGTTTTAAAAAAAAATCTTAAACATGCCGTGAATTTCTGAGAGCTTTAGAGATATACGAGACAAATTTAAAAAAAAATAATAAAAATTGTTGAAAAGATGTTAAGGTCTTGCAGAATGATTAAAAGACTATTTTTTTTTTTTTTTTACATACAAGATATTCATTAAGTTTTGAATTTATACGAATTTGTACATATACTTAAACTGAATGTGCTATTAATCAAAAAATTAATTTGGAGTTGTAGCTACTTAGTAGCAAGTTCTTCTTTGCAATTAGATTTTTAAAGTTTTTAATACTGTGCAACACTCGTTAACCGAGGCATGAACATCTTATTTTGCAAAAAGCAGTCCCTTGTTAAATGACTTTTTACGTTTCCCTACTACTTTTTAGGCGTTTAAGGTGTTATAATTTTGAAATTAAAATACCTAATTTGTAAAAAGACGCTGCATTGTTCTCTGGTTAGATCTTAATTTAGAATACGGTTAGTTGATTTGATAAATTGCCTTTTGTATTCTGTTCTATCTTTCCAAGTATAAAAAACTATTTGCAATCCTTCATTTCCCATGCTATACAATATCTGCATTTAATATTTTGGATATATCTGTCAAAATCTGCTTTGTTGTTCATAAATATGTATATAACTTCATTGGAGTGAGTTTATTTTGTAATTTTAATCATTTTATTTTGAAGTCACCTATTTTTATACCAATAATTACAGTTTTTGATTAGATGCTATATCTAATTGACATGAATACTTTTTTTGAAAAAGGAGTTTTTTCGCTGAATAAGACAGATTAAAAAAATTACAAATAATATACGAAATTGACGTAGCATAATAAAGTATTTATCTAGTACGCCGAAAAAGGAATTGTAACGTGTAAACCCAACAGAAAATTCCCCGAGACGAACCACGTGTCGTTGTATTATTTCTTCTAAACAGAACGCGTTTTCACTTTCACGTTTCAGGTCCTCTGTTGGCCATGGTCGTCATCAGCATCACCGGGCAGATACTGCGATTGCTGTCGCCGAAATTCGGTGCTCTGGTGGCCGTGGAGCAAGACAGAAAAGCTTACCTGCGGCACATCCATTCCAGAGTGATCACGAACGCGGAGGAAATCGCGTTCTACGGCGGACACAATGTAATATAAAACAATCAATAAATGCGTATAAGGACCCTTCACCCCCCCCCCACATGAGGGCGAAGGGTCGATTTTCTTCAATTATCTTGTGATTAATTGCATATTTTATACAAAAATACTTTCATACTCTAAGTATGTAAAATGGTTTAAATAAAGGTATAACATAAGTAACGTTAAAAAAAATAAAACGATGTTTAAAAGTAACAAGATACCAATTTTCAAATAACAATAACTGGTTAAATTCTTTCCAAAAAAAAAAAAAATCTTAAACTGTAAATAATATAAAAAATAAAATATAAATCCTATTTAGCGACCTCTCTGCGCGATGATGACGCGGCGTTTTGGCGTCAATAATAATTAATAATTATTATTAGATATTATTAAATAAGCACATGATGTAGATCATGCGAGTTTATTGATCTGGGTTAAGGTTGGCATTGATCGGATTTTAAACCTCGAATAAAACGCCTCTCGCTCGTCATTATGTCCGTACAGGAATCAACTGCACAACGGATTTTATAATATCTACTGTTATAACTCGTACACGCCTCAGATTAAGCTAATTGCGCCCCTTGGGATGTAGACATGAACCTCCCCCCCAAATATATATGACACCACAGTCTAATTTATAAATCAAAAATGCCCTTTAAGTTTGCAACTTTGCTGACATTTCTATCGAATTCACAAATAATAATTGTAAAAATACATTTATTGGTATTTAATATTTCTATGTATAGAAGACCGGGGTGCGTTTTTTTTTTCACACGTCATTTAGAATATTAATTTTTTATTGATATATTGTATTTTTAACAATAATTATTGTACACATTTAAATCCAATTATTATACTAATCATAAATAAAATACATGTCCATACCAACCACTACCCGTGTTTAGTGTACCTATAGTGCAAATATCTGTATTAAAATTATGCACATTGTTATTTTAAAATTATTTTTATGTATTTATGTCATACACTTGTTGATATTTTATACTACATTGCATAAATCTATAAATCTGATAACGTTGCGCACGTTTTACTCTTTTTTTTCAAATCTTCGGAGCACTCGTGGGCTATTTTTGGGGTTACTTATGGGTCTAAGGGTTATAGAAAATCAGTTGATATGTAAACGTGTTGCATTGAACTAATCACATATATGTAAATGTGCTCAATATCGTATTTGTGTGTTCCACAGGTGGAAAAGATCCATTTGCAAAACGCCTATCAGTCACTGGTCCAACACATGAACTCAGTGTTCTCACAGAGGTTGTGGTACGTAGTCCTAGAACAGTTCCTTATGAAATACGTATGGAGCGGAACCGGCATGGTGGTCGTGTCCTTACCGATAATAACCAGCTCGAGAATCGCAGGTAACACGCACAGTAACAACACAAACATATTGTTACCATCAAAAATACCCAAATCTGAGCAGTAACTAGTTTAAAAGTTAAAAGTTAAGATATAAGTAACTTTTTTCGATGACTTTTTAATTATGAATTTTAAATAGTTAGAAAAAAGTGTTTAAAAAAAAATGTCCAGTTTTTTTTCACATTTTCAAAATGTTTTGTGTCAAAATGTTTCTCATATTATTGTCTACCTATGTTTAAGTTTTCATAAAATTTGGATTTAAAAAAGATAGTTTATGAGTTTTTTTTACCAAATTTTAGGTAGTTCGACTTAAATTTTAAGAAAATGGTAGAGAATTTTGAGTGTGAATTTCAAGTTTTTGTGTGAATATCATTATCATCACAAAAATTTATGAAGATGGTTAACAACAATAAAAGAAGGACAACTTTTAACTTATTTACCATTTTTCTCAAATTTTGCAACTCAAATTTAGTCACTTAAATTAATATAGATTTTTAATTAACTTAAATTTAGCATAGTTAAGTGTAATTTTTAGGGTAACTCAATTTAGTCTACAAATTGGTGTACTTACCCAGTTTTGTAAAAATACCTAATCAGAATCTAATAGTTACTAGTTTCCCGATTATCCAAGTTACAAAATAAATAAATCATTTTATTAAATACCCATCCCCCATCGTCCTCTTCTAATTTTTTTAACTCATTACCGATTTTGAGTTGTATGCAGTAACACGATAGATTTCGAATAATTATTGTTTCTTTCAACAGTAAACCTAACCATCTTATGCGCGCGACTTTTTGTACTACGTAATTTATCGGTTTTCAGAACTCAACGATTCGCCGGACGGCGGAGTAAGCGAACGAACTCAATATCTTACCACGGCGAGGAATCTGCTAGCTTCTGGAGCTGACGCTATCGAGAGGTTAATGACGTCTTACAAGGTACGTCGTATTAGTATTATAATACATTGCTGCATAACATTATGCGATAAATAGACATTAGATGTTAATGACAAATGCATTTTTTTTTTGTCCTTTAATCCTACGCAATACTCTCCAAGCTAAAAATTCGTTTCACGCCTCCCCGATTCAGAATATGAAAATTAAAATTTGCATCTTTAAACGTTTTGGTTATAAATGCATTGTTTTTGCTTTTTAACGTCATTATTTTTCATAGTCCTTTTTTGTAATTTTTGTAAATTATCGGTCATTTTTCTAATAAAATTAAGACTTTCAGGAACGATTTTACATTTTTAAAAATATTTTCATCAAAATCATTGAAGAGTTTTTGTTACAATTACATATACTTCATTGGCAGATACTAGTTGCTCACACTTTATCATTCAACTTATACAATTACTCAATTTAAATATGTTTGTACACTTACAATTACATACTTTTCAGTTTGTATTTTAAGCAATTTTTTTAGGTCATTTTTTACAATTTTTAGGTCATTAAAGCATTTTTTTGGGGTCATTTTTGGTATTTTTCTAAGTCATCAACATCCTATCTCTATTGATAAACAAGCACTCGTAACAACGATGAACCTATATTGTATAATGTATACTGATGAAAACGTTAATGTTTTTTTTTTTTTCATCAGGAAATCGTCGAGTTGGCCGGCTACACGTACAGGGTAGGTGCCATGCTCGACGTGTTCAGCGACGTCAGCCGGTGCAAGTACCGTAGGAATGGTTTGTCCAACGGGAAAATTCACAAAATGTTACCGAAATTACATTACAACAAAGACGGACAACTCTTGATCAGAGGTAAATCAAATAGCTAATTCATGAACAAAACTATATATATATAGCTGCCTAAACCATTATCGCCGCACTGGACCGAATGATGGATTGAACTTTATTTATTGCGTATCGCCGTATTCCCGCGAGATCGCGTGTTTCCGTTAATGTTCGCAAAGTTGCGACCGTTTTCTCGTCGTTGATTAAATAATCCTGGTCCGCGAAATAAATTGAAAAAGTTCCGATTTTCTATCACCTGACAATCTTCTGACGAAAACCAATAAAAATTACTCAAAACAGTCAAAAACGAAAAATGTGCAGAAATATATTTATTTTTTTTTTCGCTACGTTATGAGATCACAGTCAGAATTATAATACTGCCGAGCAAAACCGATGAATAACAAACACTCGCGAGCTTTTCAAAATTATAACTACACCAAGTTTTTCGTTCTGCGCCGTTTTATATACATCGGTACGTGCATACGCCCTACTAGATATAAAATACTGGGAGTACTAAAGTTATAAAAAACATTTACCAAAATACCTTTTTCCCCACACCGTCGGGTAATTTTAAATATAAAAATAATTTAAACATTCACATGTCTTTTAATAATAATAGTCTCTTAGTAAAACGTATGGTTTTTATGAACTAATTAAAATACACTTTAATCAAAGAATAACAATAAAAAAAAACCATATATATCAACGACTTTTACGTTTTTATGTTACTTGGAAATAAGCTAATTTCAAATCTGGTGCTGATTCTATAGTACCCCACCCCCCCCCCATTGTTCTAGCACAACTGTGTTGACGCGTCTCGTTTTTTGCAGGCATTGTCAAAAACAGTCCGGACGGCAGCATATCGTTGTTCGACGTGCCAATAGTGACGCCAAACTGTGACGTGGTCGTTTCCAGTCTGACGCTGACTATGAAACCCGGCGAACACCTGCTGATCACCGGTCCCAACGGATGCGGAAAATCCTCCTTGTTCAGGGTCCTGAGTGGGCTATGGCCAGTTTACGCCGGCACCCTCATCCGGCCGCCAAATTGTTGCATGTTTTACATACCTCAAAGGTAAATAATGTAATGATATTATTTCATTTCGTAACTTCGAGGGCGTATTTAAGGGTGGGCTAGGGGTGTTAAAAAAAAAATACGAGTTTTAACAAGGGCTACGATTGAGATTTTTAAGTTTTTTTTCAAATTATACACGCACTTAAACAATCTATGATAATGTGTGTTCCTGTTCACTTTGAAATCAATACTGTTTTAATTTTTACGCGCATTACTCCAGTACTTCATAATCATTTTATCAAACTATTTGAATACTATAGTCAAAAATATTACTATGTAATCAGGTCGCTAACTAATAAAATGTGAATCAAATTATAAGATCGTGAAATATGAACTGCAAATATTCTATTTTGAATCACAATCGCATGCATCGAATTTCGTTTTTACTGTATTAGCCACATCGAAAGATTATAAATATTAAATAAATGCGAAAATCGTACACTAATTCGCACTCTACAGAATTTATTAATTACTTTCGGTTTTCCAACCATTTAAAAATAATTTACGAATTCGCCATGTGCATATTTTCCAATTAAACGGAGAACAACATGAAACTTTTCACATTTTTTTTTTTTACTGTCTCAATAAGAGTGTCGACTTGAAAGGTTTAAAAAAATATCAATAATTCTCAAATAAACTATCCACTGGATTCCATCAGAAATGTATGATGAATTTCAATTAGAGTGTTAAAAAGACATTCTGGAAACGAGATTCCCCCGACATTATTTTAAAAACTCAGAAGTTGAACAGTATCCCCTCTGTTTTTGTTTTATTTATTGAGTAATATTTAAAAAAAAAAAAAAAAAAAAACATTTAAAAATACATGTCGGGCGGTTTTCGTCGACCAGAACTTGTCAACATAAATTGTTCAATAAAAACAAAAGCGTCTATGATCTATTCGTTTTGTCCTTTGCTCCTCACACTCGTGTTCGTGCAAAAAGAGGCAAATATTATTGAAACTAATAATTTTTTTTACATTTATATTTCCTCCCTCGCAGACCGTACATGACCATTGGCAGCCTGAAAGAACAAGTCATCTATCCGGACACGCTGGCCGACATGCAGACCAAAGGAATCACCGAACAAGACCTGGAAGCGTGTCTGGCCCGAGTGCACCTGTCGCACCTGGTCCAGAGAGAAGGCGGCTGGGACGCGACGGCCGACTGGAAGGACGTGTTGTCCGGCGGCGAAAAACAGAGAATGGCGTTCGCTCGGATTTTCTACCACAAGTGAGTGTGGCGCACTTAATCTATTCCTTCATCAATTTTTTTTTTTTTTTTTTTTGGGAATTATTTCACGATGAATAAAGAGCAATACATTTTGTTTTGCATAAAAGATTTTCAAAACTAAGTAACGAATTCAGTGATGTGCATTTGTAAAATAATATATTCTTATGAAAAAACTGGATTTTTCTGCTATAATGATTAGAGTCAACATTCAGGTTGAATTTAATTTCGGGCAATTATTACATTGTAGTCGTTTGACGTTTTGTGACCTGTGATTTTACACTTAAATGTTTAGTATTACTTTAAATTTGAAATTAAAAACAAAACTAATCTGTTTAATATATTTTCTTGTTAAACGGATTTGTGAAAAAATTATAATCGATTAATTTTTTTTTTTATATGCGCTTGGTGTATACGTCAGAATGACCTAAAACATTTTTTTAATGGGGTGGGAGGAAGGGATTGTTAAACTATTAAGTGTTTCCTCGGAAAACACACATATCTCATGGCACATTGATAAAAAACATTGTGGAAAAACAGAGAACTGCATGTGTGTATAATATGTATATGTGTAGCACTGGACTTAAAAATAATTCTCCCGAAATTCAGGCTTTGTTGATCAAAAACTTGTGAACGACACAAACCAAATTTGTTCCCCATTTAATTAACATGAATAGCAAGTAGAATATATTTTTTCTTAGTATTTTTTAATAGCTGCATTTTGTAGAGAATTAAATTTCCTACGGAAATATCCTCAGTACTAAATCCTCGAATTCATTATTTTCAATGATATACTCGTTTAAACATTCGAAATTGAATGAAATCCGATTTTTATCTCTGAAAATAATGAATTAATGAATTTATTATTGAGGATCTCTTTTATAGGTTAGGTTTAATTCTATACGAAATTCTGCTTTCAGAAATAAAACAAAAAAAAAACCTGCCAGCTATCCTAAATTTTGGAATAGTTATTATTCTTAGATCCAATGCTAAAAAAACATTAGCCTACAAGACGGAAAAATAAAAATTAAAATTAAAAAAAAATAGCCCCCTAGTGTATATGTGTGCGCGCTTGTTAACGATGTTTTATAATATTATTGTTTTCGTTTTACAGACCTTCTTTCGCCCTGCTGGACGAATGCACCAGTGCCGTGAGCATAGACGTCGAAAGTGACATGTATCAGTCGGCTAAGGACTCTGGCATCACACTACTTACCATCACCCACCGGCCATCCCTATGGTTAGTAAAATGTGGTAAAATAATAGAGTCAATGAAGTCGTGCAGTGGCAACGATTATGATCGTATGTGTATGTGCACAGGATACACGTGAATAGAATTTTTTTTTTTTTTTTAATTAAATCTGGTCTATCCTTTGACGTAGTAATAAATTTTCGATTTCTTCTACGCCTATCCCGGCTCCTTTTCTGGGACAGATTTAGGAATTTGCCACCCTATGCAGAGTAAAAATTTTCCTCCCCTATACTAAAAACAGAACAAAATTACCTTACATTTATAAATATTGAGCCATGAGATAAGCTATAACAATACACAATCGTCTTCCTTATTGACAATTTTCTAGGAAAAAATAAATATTACTTGGCAAAAAATAAACAAAAACAGAATCAAAATTCACAATTCAAAATATTTATTTCTCAAAAGCGTTCAAATTTTTTTTAAAAAAACATTTTTCCATCTATATTACATTACAGTTGATAATGGGAAAAATTTCAAGTTTCTAGACCTAGTAGTTTTGGAGTTCAGACTAATAAACTAAGATTGATTTCATGAAAATTGTGTTTATATATTTTGTATTTGTTACTCAATTTTTCAGTAATTTTCCTTGATTTTGGAAAAAATATAGAGAATTTTGAAAAATTACCTCTTTAAAGTATCAACGGAAACTAATTTCCAATATATAAAGTTACTATAATAAACTTTTACTGTTAAAATGTCCATAAGAGTAAGCGTATCTATAATATACAAAGTAAAATAAATAATTATTGCACAGTAAAAGCACTAAATTCCTCGCTCTACTCAGAATTTAAAATTAAGTATTTTATCACATCAAAACAAGAAAAATATTCAATGTAATTTTGCAGTCTTCCAAAATTTGCTGTCCTATGCAGCTGTGTACCTTAAACCACTTGTTTAATCTGTATTTTTCCCTTGATTCACTATGTTATTAAAGTTGTCATTTAAGAAATCTAAATTAGAGTATAATATTAATCTCATTAATTTTGTATTTGTGTTATTACTGTAGAATGTGGTTATTAGATACCTAAATAGTCTTATCAATTTTTTAAGAGATGACATTAAATTTAGAATCACCGAATCTCTGGCCAGTGTTTATATTACACTATTATAGACCCTCATTAATTTTGTTTATACACTTATTGCTCTTATGACTCTGATTTCAAAAGTTAATTAAATGATTATTGTCATTCCAGGAAATTCCATTCTCACATATTGCACTTTGATGGTGAAGGCGGATGGAAACTGGTGACTCTAGGACAAAAGGTAAAAAAATTACATTGTTCTATTCATCCCGATAAACCTAATAGACACAGTTTTAACTTTATGTGATTTCAGGAAAAAGACACCGGCATCCTATCGATCGAACAACCAAAAGAGAAATTGGTAAATGGAATTTCTTAGTGTGAAAATCAAAACTTTTAAAAACATATCTTGCCAACCTTTAAATTTAATGCAAACCATGTGATTATTAATTTAATGACTTATAAGATTAATGTTGTTTTAAAATATTTGCCTTATGATCTGTGTATGTTGTTTTTTTCTTCTTCAAGGATTGGAGAACATAATATTATGTATATTTATTATAGTGTACAAAATAAGGATATCATTTTTATATTTAATAATACATGTCATAGATTAATTGTATTTTTCAACATAATATGTTGTATGTAAGTAGGAGTGAATCAAATACAGATGTTATAATGTAATGCATTATCATCTTTATACTATACGTTGTGATTAAATGTTGTATTTAAAATGTTGAAAAAAAAAGTGAATAAAACTATTATTATAATATGAATATTTAAACCTTACTAAGTTGATTTCACTTGTATTATATCTGCACATTTACTATTATATATCAATTATTACAAATACTGACAATATTAGCCTAATGAATTAATAACAATAATAATAATTGTACTACAGAATAATGACAATACAATATTCATACATACATGTAGGGAAAAAGAAACAACAAAATGTAATTCAAAACCAGAAATCTTGACATACTTTGCACTGTGGTATTTTCTGCACTTCAGCCAATTTTCCTAATGAAGTGAGGAGGGGTAGTGTATAACATTATGAACAAAATATTAGATTCAAAGAATTTTAGCTAATATTTTAAATTTGATAACAAGGATATATCAATTCATTAGGAAAATGATTCTGACCTATGCTTGGTTGAAAATTTTATCAAGTAGCAAAAACTTACAAGCTTTTTTCGTAGAAAGCGGAACCTGTGATAAACAAAAGATTATCGACTTTTGGAATAATAGCAGAATACTCGATGTCAATATTATTATTTGCCAAAGAGGTTAATTTTTCATAGTCATTTCGTACTTTTGAAACTCTTATAATTTATAAATAGAATTAAGGGGACTGCAGCCTGGCATGTTTTAAGGAGTAATATTTAGGCAATTCTAATGACATGTACATTTGAACTATAAGTGTGTGCGAGTAGTAAATGAACATCAGTGTGTGTAATCCATTATCTCGTTTGTTGTGCCACTGTCCATCGTTCAAATACAAATTTCGAGAATTACGATTATAGATAAACTACTCATACTTCCTATCATTACCATATCTGTTTAGATTATTTAATAATATTAAGAACTAGAAAAATTATATATTAGTATTTATTATAAAAAAAAATCAACCCATAGACTTTAAAAAAAGTGTGCACTTTGCTCGTTTGTACGTTTGGTGGGATACGCTTAACAGATGTTTTGAATTTTAAAAAAACGATAAATCATTCCTTCAATAAAACGATTCTGAGCGAAGCTTCAACTAATACACAATAATAATTATCAATTTTGAAGAATTAAACCTAAAAGTTGAACTATAAATTATTTTGTTACATACACAACATTTACGAAAAATGAAAATTGATTTTCATTAGGGTTGCCAACTTCTAATTTGGAAAATACCGACCCAAGGGTACCGAAGAAAAATAAAAAGATCATAATTTTCAGTGAATATTTTTTCAATTAATAAAAATAATGACATAAGGTAGATATTAAATAGGTTAATTATACATTTTAGGTTCTGAACAAAATGAAGAAGCTAGTGTTTTTGATGATGTTCATTTTTTTTTTTCTGTATACCCTTTTTCGTATGGATTTACATGTCCATAAGTCTCGATCAGCAACTTTTTGAAACCAGATTTACCTCTAAATGGTACCTTGGAGGTCAAATTTTCAATTTCTCAAACTTCCAATTTTTTTTTTCTTTTTTTTGAAAAACTACCCAAAATTTGACAAAAAAGACTCAGACACCATCATTTTTTGATCTAAACTTTATGTAAATTTAAACATATATGCACAATAATTATGAGAAACATTTTGGCGCGAGTGAATTTTAGATATTTTTCTAACACATATTTTTTTCTTATTAAATTTTATTTCTTTTTTTTATTTATTAAATAAAAAAAGAAGTAAATTAAAGTAAAGTATAGACAAAAAAGCCAGACATACTATGCACCACGGGTATTCTTCGCTTTTGGGTCAGATACTCTTTATTAGTGTGTTGAAAATGACGATTTATATATTGTTATTTATATTATTAACTTTCTTCGTTCAGAATCGTCTTACTGAAAATATTATTTATCGTTTCTTTAAAATTCTACGCACCCTCCAAGAGCATCTGACCCAAAGAGCGAAAAATAACTGTGGTGCGAAGTCTATACTTTACTTTACTTTTGTGTAAGTGTAAAAAGATGCAAAGGATAGAATTTGAAAATCTACCCTAGGTGTCACATGGTTTCGATTATAGATGTACCTTTGTATACACACATTCATGAAAACTAAAAAGTGAACATCATATTATTATTTTGTATTAGTAAAAACAATATGAATATTTGAATTCTACTGAAAACACATTTTTTATCATTTTTCATTTCATACACACTTGTTTTTATTTGTTAAATCATAGTCACAATGTTTTACTAAAAAAATTGATGTATAATATATTATTATATTGTTAGAATATATGGTAGACCTAACGATTGAGTGAATTTAAATACTCTTAAAACTGAAGTCTAGTACCAACTCTCCTTCTCGTTACGAAAACTGAATTTGAGCTACAGAACAATTATAAAAAACTACTTTCTGTGTTTTGAGTTCAGCATTTTTTTAAGTTCTTTAACTGATTCTACCAAAAATTTCATTGTTTCTACATCGTATTGACTTCGTTTTTCTAAATTTAATACTTCTTTAAACTCGTCTACTAATTTAACAAAATTATTCATATTTTCTTCATTTTTTCGTTTCTCCAAGAATAACATTTCTTTAAATTCTTCAAAGACATTATCGAAAACTTTCATATTATCATCGTTTTTTTGTTTCTCTAAATTTAAAATCTCTTTAAACTCTCTTACTGAATCAATAAAAATATCAATAGTTTCCTGTTTGATTCTTTTTTGTTTTTCCATACCCAAGATATTTTTAAATTCTTCGACCACTTTTACAACATCTTTCATTTTTTCCTCGTCACATTTTTTTTGATTCTCCAAATTTGATTTAATTATGTTCTTTGCTTTTATTACACTCTCATCGTCCAGTTGAAACATTTCACATTTCTCAACGTACCTCGTTTGATTGGTTTTAGCGGACGATTCAAATTCTACAGAATTGTTATTATTAGGGAAAATTTTTATAACCGGTTTGTTGGGTTCATACAAAGCATCTGGAAACAACATTAAATTTATACCATACCATCGAGTGAAAAAATAAAACATTCGACGTCCGAATAAATTTTTATTAATTTTTGAGTCCATGTTTCTGATAGACATTGTTTCAAAGAAATTTATGAATTTCGCTCTGGATATAATGGCAATGACTTCGGCCTCTTTTTGAATTTTACGAGTGACATTTACTGCGAGACCGTTCAAAAGATTTATTAAGACTATCGGCACGAGGAATATAAATAAAACAAATGTCAGCCGACTGATAACTTGACTAGAAGAAAATTGCAATTTAGATGGTTCTAATTCTCCTGATATCATAAGGATCGTATTAAACGCTGCCAGTGGAATGTTGTTAAACCCTCGGTGGTTATCGTCTTCGCCCTTGAACAACAAGTAAAAACTCAATATGAATGCAATTATTAATATCGAATACCATAACAAAAATTTCAAAAAATTTTTAGAAACAACTACGAACATGGCCGACGGAACGGCAAACTTTGGATGTCTACCCAAGATGAATATAAACTTTCCCCATGACACTTGAATGGCAATGACTGACAATGGAATTCTAATTTCTCTTGTCAAGTCTTCGAGCAGCAAACTCGCAATTAAAAAAATTGCACTCATTTCTAACCAATTTTCCAAAGACGATATGTACATACGTGGAAACGATATACATTTGACAAACTCGCGTAGGATCAGCATTTTGAGTAATGCCCACACCGTAACCCACAGATAAAAACCCAAGTTCCATCTAGTTTTCACTTTGGGTAATTCAAAGGTACATAATATATATGCAGTAAGAGATGCTAAAAATACTATATCGAAAATTACGTTAATTGAATAAGATTTTTTAATTTTAGTCCATTTTAGGTGGAGGAAGAGAGACAAAACGGGGTGAAAAAGTAGAGGTCTGAGTTCCGGAATTTTATTTATGTATAATAACGGGTCGGTTTCAGGAATATTTTCAAGAATAATACTCTGGCTCTCCAATTGTGGCTCATTATAAACGGTATTATGTTGATAAACTCTCGGTGGACATAGGAACTTATATGAACATTGAATCTCATACTTATCGTTGTTAATTGATTTGTTGTTCGCCACGACGCATTTATCTAAATAAGCTTCTAACGTACTATAACCGATATTGGAAAGAGGCGGCTCACCAAAATTATTTTTTTTCCCAACATACGCACCGTGGTCCATCAGAGAAAAAATGTAACTACGGTTGTTAGCGAATGCAGCATGGTGTAGACAAGTGTTCCCGTCCGAATCGGCAAAATTAATGTCGAGTTTAGTACAGACGGGTAGTAACAATTCGAACGACTTATCATAATCACATAATTCAACGTTTTTAAACGGTTTTGAGAAAACCGAACCTATAATTACGCAATGGAGTACACTAGTGCAATGTGTCTTTTCGTTGGTCAGTATTTTCGTATTGTTACTGTTCATTTGATAGATTATTTTTTGATTTTTACTGTCCAAAAATATTTTTATGATTTCGGCGAAACCGTTGTACGCGGCGAGAAACAGCGGATACTTATTGTTCTTCCGAGTCGTTTCGTTCGGATTCGCGCCGAGGTCGAGCAAAATTTTCACGACTTTTTTCATACCGTTGGAACACGCGTACTGGAGGTACGTGGACTTTCCGTCGTTACCGTCGAGATCTGTCTTGGCAGTGATGTGCGAAATGAACGCGTCCGCGTCGTTCACGTACAGATATCTGAACATCATCAAGTGCGGGTATTTTTCCGCTATCACTTCGCTCAACGTTCTGCCCCTGACAGGCATATCGGTATTGATTTCTGGACAGCTGTAGACCAAAACAGCAACGATAATATTACAGTGACAAAACATTAAACTATTCGGATTAAGTTACTTTAATAATAATTATTATTATCGTATTCGTCCGCCATACCTCAGTAACGTCTGCATCAGTTCATCGTTTTTTTCGTCCGATGTGGCGGCTATGTATGCCGGCGTCATGCCTTTGTCGTTCCACCGATTGGGCTGTACGTCGTTACACTGCAACAGCAATCTAGTGCACTCCACCTTTCCGGCGGACGTGGCGAGGTGCAAAGCCGAATTCCCATCGCCGTCCAGTATGTTGACGTCGACTCGAGGATGTTCCAAAAGCGCGTTCAGAACGTCCTTGAATCCGTTGGAGGCCGCCCAATGTATCGGGGCTTTTTTTCCCGTTTTATTCAGATAATTTATGTCTATGCCCACGGCTAATATTTCTCTGACGAAACTCGCGTCGTCCGCTCGTTTACAGCACACCTCTAATATCGTTCTCACACAACGGTTTTTGGACGCGCGATTTAAATCTGTCGACAAACCTCTCAATTCCTTCTTCAGCAATCTCAAATTGTTCGATTCGATAGCGTTGAAGAGTTTTCGCATATACTCGTCTTTCGTTGTTACGCACAGATCTTTCATTTCGGATACCTCCATTTTTCCCATTATATTTAAGTTATCTATTAACATACACATCATAATTAAATTAATGATTTTATGGAAAATCATTATTTTTTCTTAGTGTTTTTAATAAATAATAATAATAATAATAATTAATGTATAAGAAAGACATTAAACACATCATTATTTTGAATACAAATTATTAGTTGTAATATAGAAATGACTATTTACTAAAGCATATCAATTAAAAAAAATATATTATACTAATAAGTAGTCATTTTCTTTTGGAGCGAGAGAAATGGTGTTAACATAAATCGTTTTTTACAAATTCAACCCTGACAGTAATTCCTAATAATGTTAAAAAGCTAATAATAAAATGAAATAAACTTAACTAAATACCACTGAATACTTGCTATCAAGGATATATAAGCTTTGGCAATAATATGTGATAAATTACTAGATCGGAACTTGTTGCACTGTAAATACTTAGTTAATTTATTTTATGAACTGTTCAAACAAACTATTCAACATCAAAACTACAACGTATAAAATGCTTATACGTCGTGTTGAATCACTTTTAATCACATTGGACACCAATTTATGAGATAAATAAATTATTATAATTAAACAAATTATGTTTACCAGAATTAAGCTTATCATTAATCACCCATTAAAAGTTGTAAAATATATAAATTACCTACATAATTATAACTACTATTTACATTCTTAAACATATTTTATTCAAGTAAAAATACGGTCATTTGGTATCGAATAGTAATTATAAAAATAAACGGGTTAAAAAACCATTTCAAAATAAAAATTATACGTCGATTGAACTATCTTTAAGAAAATAACAGCAGAAACATGACAAGTATTCACAAAATATATCAAATAAACTTAAATTGACGTAACTCAGATAAAATTGGACTTAGGATTAAAATCCATGATAAAATATTAAAAACAAATAAAAGTTAAGTGGGGGGGGGTCGATTAGGTTTGAGAGCTTGTGTAAGATACTCTAGGTGCAGTATGTGTTGAGTATTAAAGAAACGATAAATCAATTGTTCAATAAAACTATGAGCATAGAGCTGCAGAGCTTCTAGTTTCTTCAATAAAATAATTCTAAGTGGAGCTTCAGTTTATTATTCACAACAATAATTGCCAATTTTACAATCGAGTACCTAGGTACTTATGTTTAACAATAATAATTGTTACATATTTATATTCTATCCGAAATTCGTCTGTGACAGGGGTGACCGACTTTCGTGGACTTGAAATCGACCTCTGAGTTTTCTAGCATGTGGTGATCGACATTTAACCTGATTTAATAAATTATCAAATAATAATAATCATTTATAATTCAGTTATATTATACATAATGATGTACGTAACACATTCCCTTAATTCCTCTCCTTAAATCCGTGTTACTCACGTGTACAATTTTGAAAAAAGAGCTCTCAAAAGTATCACAGCATACTGTGATTTCTGATCAACGAGGTTATTATGTGATTTGGTTTTTACGATGGTTTTTATGTATATTTATGTGCGTTATAACAATATCATTTGGTACTTTGTTCTATATATACCATATATTTACGTAATTATTAGGTATATTCAAGAACAAAGGAAATATAATATGGCTATAAGGCGTACGCCTGTACAGGGGTGTCATTAGACAATTTTGATGTATCATTAGAGAATTCGAAAAATAATCTGTCAAAAGTACCACATAGAGACAAATTGTGATTCAAAAAGTTGCTGGTCGAATTTTTTGGACAAGTAGATTCATACGAAAAAGTATACACAGAAAAAAAAGAATAAAAAAATAAAATAAATAAACATTATTGTAAATTTTGAAACAATTCGTCCTAATTCTGAGTGATTATTCATAAGACTATTGACAATCATCCATAAATAGTTAGCAATACATTTTCAACTGCATTTGACTTCTCTGAAAGTTTGTTTACACGACCAAATTAAATCGCGCCACATTCTCATATTGCACCCGAGATGCACCCTCAAAATAACCTATGCATCAAAATATCTCGCACTCATAATATCCCACGTTAAAAATTTCCCCTTTCAAAATATCCCATGCTCAAAATATTCTCGTTCGAAATATCCCGCGTTCAAAATATCCCATTTTCAAAATTTCCCCATTCGAAATATTCCCATTAGGAAAATCCCATATTCAAATATTTATGTAAAATTAACATTACATCATTTAGTTAAGTTGGTCCGTAATTTTTAAATTGTTTAAACCAATGATCTATGTCCTAAGAATATTATTTCCAAATATATTCTATATATTTGTAATTTTCGTATATAACCGTTGATTTTTGGTTCTAGTTTTAGATTTTGAACAAAGTGAAGAAGCTAGTGTTTTTACAATAATGTTAATTTTTTTTTTCTGTTAACACTTTTTCGTATGGATCTACTTGTTTAAAATTCTCGATCAGCAACTTTTTGAAAGTGGATTTACTTCTAGTTGGTAGTTTAAAGAGGTCATTTTTTGAATTTCTCAATTCTTCAATTTTTTTTTTTTTTTTGAAAAAACTACCCAAAATATGACAAAAAAGAATCGAAAACCATTATTTTTTGATCCAAACTTTATGAAAATTTATACATAGATAAACAATAGTATGGGAAACATTTTGGCGCGAGAAAATTTTGAAAATGTGAAAGAAAAAATATGAATATTTTTCTAATTATTTTTTCTCATTTAATTTTTTTCCTTTATATATTAGATAAAAAAAAAAAGTAAAGTAAAATAAACCCGCACCTGTGATGGCGTGATGCGTATATCACTGTACTTAGGTGTTGTAAAATGTCAATTAAATTCAATAAAAAATAATTAATCGAGCTTACCTTTGTTCTCTTTTCTTTGGGTACAGTATCATAATATAACTTTTATTGATAATGACGCGCTGACACATTACGAGAAGTTAAGTTACTGTGACGTGGCAATTACAGTTAGAATTTAATCAATTTGGTCTAAAATTAAGAATATTGATAATTTTATGAGAGAAAACGTTGATAAATAAAACAATTTATCGATGAATAAAATGTATTAAAATGTAAAATGCAATAAAATTCATGAATAAAATATACCATCTAACATAATATGTTAAGATTATTGTTACAGTTACCGCACATAGTGATAATTCAATACTAAATCATTCATCGTAGAAGACAAATAAATATGTGTTTTGATGTCATTAAAAGGGAATACATATTTGTATTGATACCGAAAAAATAAACCTTAGCCGCTTATTACTTTTAGTCGATAATCCATACAAATATACTTAACAAAACTTAATTAATTTAATGGGAAATCAAGTTATTGGAAAAATAAAGTGATAACAAAAATGAAATTGTTACTGTGCGATGTATATAATTTACTGTACGTGTCATGTTTCACTATGAATACCCAAATGAAACCAATTATAAAAAAGAAGATAATTGTGTTTTATAATTACAGACAATAAAACACAAATAAGTCGTCAAGTTTAATCATACATTCCAGCGTAGTTATGATATTATATAGTTTTTAAAATTAAACACTCCCATCACAATGACGAATTCGTAATTAAATTTAAAACAATAACATTTTTATTAAATTTAAGTTAAAGATTCGTACAAATATAATTGTATAAACAGTATACAAATTAATAAATAATACATTCTGGGATGTTTAAAAATCATTGTTAAAATACGAGTATGAACGTAATTCAAATTTTCTCCGCCATTAAATTTGGGTACACGTCTACACAAAATGCCAATCGAATTGGACCTGTGTTCATCACTAAAACTGATGCTGAAAACAGAGATGCTATTCAAAACTATCGACCTATTTCAAAATCAAATATTTTATGTAAGCCACTTAAATTCTTCTTGAATATAAAGTAATTTCCACATTAATTAATATGCTATTTCATAGTCAACATGGTTTTTAAAAATCTAAATCAACTTATAAATTTTATATTCGGAGTGGAGAGAAAAATTTGGTATTTTTACAATGACATTAATTTAGTTATTTTTGAATTTAATTTTTTTTTGTTTTTTTTTATGTAAAATTTTTTGAATCAGAAAATCACACTGCTACAATGCTACAAGAAGGTACGTTTAGGAGGTCATTTTGCAAAAAATTTTTAAGTTTTTCCGGAATTTTGGTTAATTTTAGACAAAAATGCCTTTAAACTATTTATTTTTTTTAATCCATACTTAATGAAAATTCTTAGTGTTTTCGAATTTATTATACATAAACACCTCCAATTCCATGTCATAAACCATGGTTAACACAATATATTATATTTCTTTATATAGGTAGTGTACAAAGAATCTATTTTAATATTTTGTAAAAATAAAAAAAAAACTAAAGCAATGATAACGACTATCAGATCGATTTTTTCCTAGTATCATACTTAAGCACTAAGTTTATGATAAAAATGTAAACTTACAGACCTCCTCTATTTTCTGTATATGTATATACAGAAAACATATGTAGAAATTATTAAAAAAAACGTACCCAATGGAAATACAGCACGTCAATAAATAAAAAAGCTAACTTGATGCCATCGACAACATAGTGCATTGATATTTTAAATGCGTACGTGCTCATAACTCACAATGAAGAATTTTTCTACATTACTCATTTTCATTTTACAATTCTTTACTATTGTACGACTCCATAAAAATGAAACAAATAATTCTTCAGATCAGAGTCAGACAAGAAATTTCATCAGTGAAAATGAACATGGAAGAATAGGCGGCTTACAGGGTTTACTCACGTCGCTTCAAAGGGATTCCGGTATTGTACAGAAGAAGGTATTTATCAATGGCGAAGAAATATCTATAAAGGATAACTTTTCCACAGTCCAGTCAAAGGGAACGAATGAATGGCTGGTAACAAAAGAAAACGTGGATAAAATGTCACATTTGATAAACATTGTCTTGTCCTGTAAGTATAGTGAGATTATTTATGTTCAAATGAAACTTATTAATAAAGTTTTTAAAAAATTAGACTCTGAAAACACAAGATTACGAACAATAAATTATTTTTTTGAAAAATATAATGAACTCTTAAACAATTTCTTAATAAATCATACTACAGAAATGATGTTAACATTGGCAGGTTTAGTGAAAATTACAAAAAATTATACATATAAAAATTATGATGTATTAGGAATATTATTATCGTGGTTTTTATTCACAAACACAAACATGAAAAGTATTTCTAAAGCAACAACTTCTACAGAAAATATGCCTCTGGTAAATTCTATATTCATTACGAATTATCAAATACAAAATCGTCTAGAACAATTTATGATTAAAAATTGCTATCATCCTGAAGATTTTGATACTTTTCAAAGAAAAGCAAAGAATGAGTTAGCACTTATGGATAAATTCATAAACGATGAATATCTAAAAGCTACAAATGAATTACTAAATTTAATAACATATCCTAGTTTAGCAGGCATAGATGAAAAAAAGAGGTTCATATTAAGTCCTTATAATAATTCTTATAATTTATTTTTGTTGATGAGGAATCAATTGTCTTCAGACGCTTTAACGATTTCATGGGACGGTCAAAATATCGAATTGATGGAAACACATAGAAAAATAATCTTAAGGGATGATAACGTTAAAAATGTTTTGAAGTATGAACAATCGATACTTAGACGTTTAAATGAAATAATTCTAGGCTATGCATCATCTACATTAAAAAATATTCTAGACGATGGTTCGGGTTCGGACAAAAGTGAAATGTGCAAAACCAAATTAATCGATTTAATAGAAAAATATATACAAATATTTAAACTCGTCGGTCAACCAAATTTTCTAATAAATGATATGATATGGGCAAAAATGAAAGTAATGATTATTTGCTACTTAATGTCATCTTTAGACGACAATAGAGTTTATATAGATAAACACATTATTTCTTTGGACAAATTTAAACCTCAACATTTCATTGGAAATGATTTTGAATCATTTTTAAAGTCCTTGTCTGAAATTATAATTTGTGGCAGGTTACATCCAATAATATCAAATACATTTTTGGATCAAATTGACTACTATTTAGTATTACCAGATGAATTTGTTCCTAATTATCAATTTTTGATCACTGAATATAAAACAAATAATCCATATCAAAAATCATCATGTGATAAATTATCTAGGATATCTTCAAAAATAATTTCATTGGAAAAACATATAAAAACCTGTTTGACGACACCTGTTGAACTTTGTTTACAAAATTTTAATACAACATATCAAACAATTATAATGGACATCAGTGATGTAATGGTAAACTGCTCTACACCTCAGTACGATAATCAGTGGAACGCATTACTAATGACATTGATTTATAACAAATTGCATATCAAGTTATTCGACCAAAATGAACAGAAATCATTTAATAACAAAGAAATAAAAAGTTTAATAAAGTTCACATATGTCATGAAACTTATGTTCGAAGAGCGTTATCATGTTAATTGCTCTTTTAAACAGCCGATTGTTTTCAATAAATCTAGTAAAAGTCAAACGACACAAGAGACGGGCTCTACTCCGTGTACAGTTTGGAATACTAAAATGAATAATATAGAAGATTTGAGAAGTATAAACGAATTATTCACGATTTTCAGGCACGAAAAATATTTTAGTGGATTAACCGATGACACGCCAAAACTATTACACGAATTTTCTGGAGTGAAATTCAAATTGCATTTGGATGGTACGGAAATGGCACTCGACGAAGTTCACAACAATCACAAAACGTACGCTTTTGATATTCGTGATGGTTACGATTACACTAATTATGTTCTCAAATGGGTCACTACATTAACCTATTCAAGACTAATGGACTTCGTCACTAATGATATTATACCAGAAAAAGTCAACTTCTACGCCTTTGAAAAAGATGGATTACAAACCGTTATAAATAAATTCTACATTTTGGACATACATCGACTGAAGCCCGTAAATGAATGTTTAGCAGTGACTGTTGGCATCGTTAACCAGTATGATGGTAATAACGCCGAAGGCATGAAATATTACGTAAATTCACTTCAAAGTTCATTTGAACTTCTTGGTTTTGAAAAACACTCTCTACCAACAGTGGATTGGAAAGTTTCTAAACGTATTTATACACTTTTCTTGGAAGTTAAGTTTATATTGGAAATGTATGAGTAAACAATAGTCCAAAGTGCATTTGCACTCTAAACTATTGTTTAGTAACAGGTTCAATTACAAAGTGTCTTATTAGAAATTTACGAGTAAACAATAGTTCAAAAGTGCATAGCATTTATAAAAAAAATTATCAATATATCATTAAATGATCATTTATTTTATAAATGCTATATGTACTTTGAACTACTGTTTACTCGTAAATTTAGAACAAGACACTTTATAATTGAACCTGCTATTTTATAAAATCATAATATATTTATCAATCCTTCAAACATAAAAATTTAAAACTATAGTATAATATTATATAATATATAGCACATTCTTTATTAATATCATTCAAGAGATTGAAAATTTAAATTTAATAATAAATTTCCTTTTATAGTACACTAGAATATTTTATATTAGCAACAATATTGTTAAGTTAACTAAACTATTATAAATGGAATGTGATTAATACTTGAATTAAATTGATTAACATATAATTTTGGCTCTTACGTTGTTAAAAGTTGTTGCATTGAACCACTAAACGTTTTTTAATGATAAAGTCTGAAAGTCAAAAAATCGACAGTTATAAATCATTTACAAATATTTATATTTTGAAAATAATTGTGAAACTAAGAAGTATGCTCTTTGTACTGTAAAACCTGTAAGTATGCAAAAATGTGTACGATAAACTTTTGATACATATTTCGTAGTGTCGTGTAATGAATTTCTAGCTCACTTAACAATAAATTTAATTTCTCACTAAATACATAAAAATACAACAACTTCCGAGCCTTATTTATCAAACATAAAAACCGAACTTATGTCATACCCGAAGTTATTCAAAAAAGAAAGTAAACATAAAATTATCAGACAAACTATTTCTTTGTAAAATATACAACTTTAATTAATTGAATTTATTGTGACGTTAATAAATTATAATATTATTTCAATCTTAAGAAATTATAAATATAAAAAATTATTTCATGTTGTATTTCTATGTAAATGATAAGAATGTAAATCTAGTATTTTTGTTTTTTTCAAAGTATAATAAACGTCAGAGTACTAAAATACACATTTTCTCCACCCTAAAAATTTGGTTTTATAATTTTATTCCCATGAATCCATCGCTCAAAAAACAGTATCAAATGCGCGTATTATGCAAAAAAAATATTATTCGTTCATTTTCAAGAGCGCTCACAAAATCATAGCATTTTTAGGATATTGAGTTCCAAACTCTACATACAGCTGCTATAGTGTTTCATTTGTGCGTGATAAACGTGTCAAAGAGCAAATATTTGAAAAGTATTCGTACAAATCTGCACTTGCAGTTTGAACACCTTTTTGTACGAAATATTACATTAAATACAGGTAAGTACCTACATTTTACACTTGAACTGCGCCGATGTTTCGTTTAACACGTGTACATTGTTTTCAAGACCTATTGTTTTCAAAACCTATCGGTTTTCAATTCTACTTATTATCATTACTATTATTATTCTAATAAATTTTAATTTATCGAAATTCAAAAGTGTTATTCGATTTCATAAAATTTATCACAGACAGTGCCGGATTTAGACTTGATAAACTCCTAAGCTATTTGAGATGAGGGGCCCTTTATAGGTCCAGATAAATTTTTTACCCCCCCTCCAATTTGTATTCTAATTCCGCCTATGATTATATGTCAGT
>JAIPRM010000288.1:0-64354 GCA_025469315.1 Stegophylla sp. TES_Ste_2020 | reverse complement strand
GGGGGAATAAAGAAAGTTTGTGAGTTACGAGTGTATCTTACAGGAACCTTAAAGTTGATTTTAGCAAGAAGAGAAGGGGAGTCGATAGAGCCTGATAAGAGCTTATTAAGGAAAGTAGAGTTATAAGTTATGATTAATTCTTAATTTACCTACCTATTGTACTTGTAACTATGTAAATAGTTCTTCTTTTTACACATATGCATACTTATATTATACTAGATTTAAGATTGCACGACATTTTTCTGTACTCATTTACCCTCTTTGGGGTGTTATAAAAAAAATAAACAAATAAAGGGGACTCTAATGTCGTAGGGAGCTTATTTTGCCCGAGTGTTATTTTAATTTATTTTTTCGTGTATTTATGTCTATACGTACGATTTGATCTGATTGGCGTAGAAACACTACACGTACGGGACAAAACAAATTGTACCTGTATAATAATAATAATAATAATACTAATGTGTTCTGATGTGCAAAACAAAACAAAAAAACGGTCTGCGACGCGGACAATGGAACGCGGAACGCATTTTACCGGACTAACGCCACTGCGACGGCGACGACGGACGGTCACCGATGCAGTAAAATGGCAAATTGGCATGTGGGAGATTTCACTTTGATTGCCGCGGCGGCGGGCAGACGCGCGCGTATATAGTTGTTGTGCCGAGACAACAACGGAGCCGTGTCCACGTTTACAACAATGGCACACGGCTGGCTTCGACAAGTCGGTCATTTCGGCCCTCTAATAGTAATAATAATACTAATAATACGTATTACAATCGTCGACCGCGTTAATAAACACGACCACGCTTCTGTATCCTCCTCCTCCTCCTCCTCCTCGTCGACCTTATCCTCTTCGGCTCCGCCCGTCACGGGATTCGTCTTCTTAATAACGAGATACAAAAATTAAAAATAATTAAACGATATAAATTATGAAAACCGTCCTAATCCGTTTTCGGTTCAATTACAGTCATACATTTTTCATTTTCGCGTCGGTCGTTCAGTTGATTCGACGCCTCACGCCGTTATTTAAGTCGGTCTTTATACCTATTTAAGTCTATTTAAGTTTATTGATCTATTTAAGTGCTCGTCTAAATTAATTGGAACTTTTTTTTTTTAAACAAAATATTTATTTTTATTTTTTATACACACAATTAAATTAAAGTGTAAATCCAGTCGAAACATTATTTTTTGCTTTGCCTATCTGTCACAAATGTTAAGTAGCTTTATTCGTGTCTTCACAATATAACATTATTGTAATATCTATTTCGATGTGTATTTTAATGTGGCGAAAACTGTTTGAACTGTCTTCCTCGACAACCAATAAAATTTGATTCGTTTTAATGCACTACACGATCGCTCTAAAGAAGAATTCGAGACACAGGACAACGTAGAAGCATTTTTAATACAATGTTTTTGTTGGTTTCCAATGTCAGGGCGATTGTAAACTCTCCCTGATCTATTTCAATACAACCTGAAGTGTTTATGTAAACATTGTAAACTCTCCCTGGTCTTCTTTAATACTCTCTGTTGGGTATATGTAAACTGCAAATTACAATTGTCCAGCATATAAGTAAAGTATATAAGTTATAGTAAATAGAATAAAATAATAGTATAAACAAATTTTTTTTTAAGTGTATTATAATTTTATTGCAGTCGAGAAACAAATAAAATAAAAATTAACATCTAATATAAAAAAAAAAAATTAACTGTAAGCTACCATTTAAGTTTAAATTCAAATAAATTAAGAACAACTATATAAATAAATCGTTTTAACTGTAAGCTAAAATTTAGACTGAAATACAAATAAAGTGAAAATTAATAACATAAATAAATATAAATATCTAGCTATATTTAAAAATATAGAAAAAATCATTAAAGTTTAATTTTATAATAATATAAACTCATTCGTTTTAAAAAAAAACTTTAGCTATAATTTGGTCCTTTTGATCTATAAGTTTTTGTTTTGTGTATTTTCCTCTGTTTTTTATATGAGAGTTTTTATTTAGTTTATTGGTACTCTGTATTTTATGTATATCTCGTTTGAAAATATTTTCAGTCCTTCAGATAGACATAACATTGACCAGGGAGAGTTAACTAACGTGGGAGAGCTTACAATTTTTTTAAATCGAGACAGTTTACCACCGCCTCAATGTCATAATAAATACTCTCGTCCCATGTTATGCCGTGTACACTCAACTAATTACTTAACTAATTATTGTAAAACAATAATAATTATACGTCGTTCTCTGAATAGACACACGCTAAATGCAACAACGTGTACGAATACACGACTAAAATAACAACTACAAGAGAAAATTATACTTACAATTCACATGTGTATATCGATACGAAGGTACTGCAGTTGATGTTGCGTGCTGAATGCTGCTACTACAGCTACCCACTAAAAATTAGAAAAAAAAACAATATTATATTAACATCTTATGGTAAATATTCCCTTATGACTTAAAATTATTATCAGTATAAATACCAATATTCGATTGAACGTAGGTATGACTTGTCGAACTTGTTATTATACGCAAATATAATAATATAATATACAAAAAGTTAAGTAAAGTAATGCAAAGTAAAATACCCAAAGTAAAGTTGAGTGAAATAAAGTAAAGTAAAGCGAAAACAAATAAAGACAAGAAAGCCGGACATACTTCACACCAACAGGTATACTCTAGGTGAGTGTGTAGAATTTTAAAGAAACGATAAGTCTTTTCTTCAATAATACAATTCTAAACGAAGTTAATAATATAAAGAATAATAACAGTCGTAACTTTCAACACACCCTCTATCTGCCCAGAGGATCAAAAAACACCCGTGAACCAAACCTAACCTAACCTAACCGCGATAAAGATGCAAGACAATTTATACAAATTTATCTTTAGATAAAGATAAAAGATAAAGAAATCCAAAGTATCTAGACAGAAATAAAAGATAGACGTATTTTCGGTTAGGAAAAAAAAGATAAATTTGTATTTTTACAATATTATTTGCATCCACTTGTATAATTACTGCTTTTCATGACTCTGTGCTCAGTAGGAAAACGGCAATAGCTATAACATTGGTTTGGAAAGAGCACAATTTTTTTTTTTTTTTCCAAAAGCAGTAATTTAACATTAGAATTTGGCACAATCGCAAGAATTATTGTTTTTCATACCCCTTCACATACCTACAACATAGCAACATTTCAAAGGATTTATCATTCAGCCGATTTCCCCTAAAATTTAAAATTTGAGAACCACTACTGAACAACCACCTGAGTCTTGACAGGGGCCGATAAAAGCAATGCAATGTTATATTTCAAAAAAAATACTTTTAACAATAATTAGTAACGCTTTTAATACAAGTAATTTTTTTTTTCTGTTCTCATCAAAATATGAACGCTTGCGAGATTCGTACTTTTATTATTATTATTTCCTTTATTAGTATATTATTTTGGTTTTCTGTATAGATGTTAGAAATTGTCTTTAAGTAGATACAAACCGATTTCAAAATAAATTAAATTTTACGGAAAAATCTACCTAAATAAATGTGTTGAGATAAATGAAACTTTCATCTTAGATGATTATTTAGGTATAACTCGCCATTATATTTATCTAAATAAGATAAAAGATAATTAAATATTGATCTAGATAAATCCCAACACTGATCCTAACTGACCTGTCATCGTCGGCAGTTGAAAAATTCGAGTACAACGACTGCGGTAAGCCGTGAGTGCACGTACAAGAACATTTCGCTGTCATCAATAATTATTATATTTTATGACACGGAAATAAAAACACGTAAAATCGATAATGATAATCTCATTTATTATTTATGTTATTCCATAGATAAAATATTAAATTTATGTCTAAATCCTGACAACGATCAATTTATCCTTATCACATTGGAAAATAATTCATTGAAACGGCTTAAAACGTTCAATCGGAGTGACACACTCCACTTAAAATAATAAACCTAATTTATTTTGATACTAAAATAATACAATTTTCAACTTAGTACTAGAGCAGGAATCAACAATCTACTCGTGAGAAACATCAATATTCATAAAAAGTTACAAAAACTTTATGTTTAAACTATAAACTTGAAGTTTTTTTTTAATCATCATTAGTCTTCGTTCAACTCCACTTCCCTATCTCCAATTGAATTAATGTCAATGATCTCCGTATGTAAGGAAACAGTAAACCGAGCAATTTTCAAATTTCTATATGTATCCCAAAAAGCGGTCAATAGCATTTTACAGAATTAAAACGTAATATGAAAAATCGAATTTCAATAAAAAAAAAAAAAAACAATAGAATAGAATATTTTATCATCAGGTATTTTACTGACATTGGGCGCGTGAAAAATATTTATCCAATAATAATAATATTATAAAATTATCGTACTCACGGTTTTGCACAAAATGAATTAAAGATAAGAGCACTTAAACATAAATTTATAGTAACTCGCCGTGTACAATAAATTAAAAATTTGTTTTATAGTGTGTATTTATAATTTTCACGCACTAAAAATTATGTCTATAATCATAAAAGCAAATACATATACCCATCGTATCGTTGAAACTGTAATTGAAATCATCAAATAACCAAATGCCATCATTAAAAGCGTCAATTTTATAACTTTATAAAAAGTAAATATAATTTACTAATACATTTGAAATTAATTATTTGTAAAAATCACTTAAGTCATTATGTACAAGATTGTACAATTATATATATATATATTTATATATATGAGAGTTTGTTAGGTTGCTCATTATTAGTTTGTGTAAGATGGGTACATATTAAATTTTATTTAATTAACACGAAACATTAACTCAATTAATTACCAAACGATTTTAAAAGAAATATTCTCATAAACCTCCGTTACGACGATCTTAAATTCGAATTTATTTACGTTTCTCGTGAACATGGGTGTTAATTGTGCAAAATTAAATCAGTCAAAGGTCAAATTACTCTATAAAGAAAAAACATCCGTTACAATAATATTATAATCAAAGTGATGTACGGCTTAATTGCATTAATAATAATAATAATACTCAGCCAGTAAGTTGGTGGTAAACCGTGTTGGACTGAATATTTTAAATCAAATTTTGATTGGGTTTAACCCAAAAAAGCAGCCCGGGTTTTTTCAGGGTGGGCTTTTTCGTGCCAACCCTGAGATCTGTATAGGCCGCCGTGAATACCGTCGAAGGTAATCGCATGATAAATATTACAACAGGAGCGTCTAAATGCAGGAATTCACCGTTAATAAAGCGCATGCGCGACTAAAATAATATATTCCATGGCATAATAATAATTTTAAACCGCTTTTCACTGCTAAAAGTCATCGATTTCGCTCTAATTGTCAGCTGGCCAGTAGGTGTGTTGAACTAGACCAGTGGTTCTCAACGGGGATGATAACGCCCCCCCCCCCAGTGGGCGGTGAAGAGGTTCTGAGGGGGCGATGAATATATTTTGGGTGATTGGGGGGTGTATGTTGAGCATAATATATATTTACATTAGAGCTAAAATATCGAAGAAAAATAAAAAAAAATGAATTACAGATACTCTGCTGTACGAAGCTCCATGGGTTATCATTGTGTTTTTTCTGAATGTTTTCAATAAACATTAAAACAGCATATTAACAGATACAAGAATTAAAACATTCAACTAATAAAATATGAAAAGCTTTATGAAAACCAATTATATACGTCATGTATTTTCTGTTAAGTTTTCAGTTATACACTTTTCGAATAATACACCATTTTTATTTATTTATTTTTTAAGGGAGGCGTTGAAAAATGTTTGCTCTTCAGGGGGGCGGTGACTTTAAAAAGGTTGAGAATCACTGAACTAGACGTTTACAAGACTATATCCGTAGGTCCCGAGTTCGGTGCAATCACCTGTCGCCATTAACTAATCCACCCGATAGAAGTTTATTTTGCATAATTTAATGGACTGAACAAAAAACCGAAAAATAGGAGTGTCTAAATATGACTCACTCCCGTGCTCCCCTCCCCTCCCCACCAAATCCCTTTTCGCGGTGATGGTGCAGATGATTTTTATTAGCACCCTGTATACGCGCCGATCTCGAGGACGCAGCCGTAAGTAGTCCGTCGCGGCCGCCGCCACGAATGACAGAAAATCGTGTGTAACCCGGATCGGCGCACCGGAACGCAAACAAACAACTAGGGGAGGAGGGGAATCCAAAATGAAACCGTTCGCAATCAGATAAAAAAAAAACAAACACGGAACTGAGCTGTCGTGGATTGAAAAAAAAAAGCGAAAAATACGAGTCGCTTACCCTCGTGCAGCGACAATAATATCATTATCAAGGCCTGAAACTTGAAGATGTATACGATGTAAATATTTTAGATTCTGAACGAAGTGAAGTTTTTACAATAATGTTTATTATTTTTTTTTTCTGTATATACTTTTTCGTATAGATATGTACTTGTCCAAAAGTTTCGATCAGTAACTTTTTGATACCGGATTTGCATCTAGTCGGCGGTACCTTAAAGAGGTCATTTTTTGAATTTCTCAATTCTTCAATTAATTTTTTTTTCAAAATTTGACAAAAACCACTAGGAAACCATCATTTTTCGATCCGAACTTTATGAAAATTTAAACGTAAATAGAAAATAATATAAGAAAGATTTTGGCGCAAGAAAATTTTCGGTTCAAATATAGATATTTCAAATAATATTGTTTTGTATCCTGTTATTAGCTCTTAAATCATGAAATACGATAATTACGAAATTATAAGGAAATTAGACTATAATTTATATTTATTAATTAGTGCGGAAATTCTGTTTTTTTTTTCTCCATATTCATTAGAAAAGTTTAAACATAATGATAAGAAAAGAAAAAAAACACCGGACGCGTCTGACTATCATATTATGACCGGATTACGGAAATTACACCGTCTACTGTTACTTCGACACGGTTTCGGGGCACTGATGCGGTCGCGTTTATCGCGTAAAGGCGGCTTTCAATTGGTCTAATTTTGTATTTTACAGCATTAGGAGGGTGAAATATAAAATGAATTTAAGAACATGATATAGTCCAAAGGGAAACTATAATATAATTATTTTAATATGAAAAAAGAAACATTTTTCATTTTGTTTTTAAAGACTTAGGACTTTCAGTTCATTTTTCACCTGTAGAGTTTGTACACTATTATCATGTGTTAATATCAGTTTATATAAATTGCTAATGCATTGTGTTTTTCTGAAATGGCTCTATAACAATATTTCTACAAATATTTCTATTTTAAATGTATTTATGTTTAGTCATTAACATTGTTCACAATAAACGAAAACATATCGTTTTAACTCTATAGCATTGTTCTTAAAATTATTTAGGATACACAATTAAAAATAACAGCACAGAAAAATATATATATATATGACAGAATTGATCATCTTCCAAATTAAGTATTTGAATTTCAACACTTATATACATACATATTGTTAGAAACTCGTTCTTTATTCATAAGAAAATAGTCTGAGTAAATTGAACATCGCATGGGTCGTCGCCTACACCGATTTGGTTCGGCTCCGCCAGTATTATATAGTAACAGTAGTATGGTCACTGTCAAACAACAAACGAGTCGAGTACATATATTATATTGTAAAATATCAAAAGCCACTCAAACATTTCAATAATTATAATTTAGAAAATTAAATTCAGTCATGATTTGTGTTGTATTGAAAAATATCTCCTTAAAACGACATTAAACCCCAACTTTTTAACAGCTAAATCGAGTTCGCGGTTAATTCATCCCCCCCCTACTGGAAAAAGGGAAAATATTTAACCTCTTCGAGTACAACTGCAAATAGTTTGAATGATTGTAAGTTTTTATTTGAAATTTTAGTTGGATAAAAAAATTTACATGCACCGTAAAGTGTGTGGACTGAAACTTATGAATGTACATAAACATAATTTTGAAAATAACTTTTAATAATTTATGTAATTTAAATGTATAATATATCGACAGTGTGTTGAATTTTAAAGAAATCATTTCTTTAATTAAACGATTCTGAGCGGAGCTTCAACTAAAACACAATAATAATTATCGGTTTTGAAGCACTGAACTTAAATATTGAACTAAAGATTATAAAAAATGAAAAAAATTGCCCAAATTTTTTTTTTTTACATTTTCAAAATTTTCTCGCGCCAGCGCAACCGGCGGCACGGTGGTCACTCGTCACGTCGTCGAGTCCATAGATAATAAAGATATGGATAGGCTACTGATATAACAATTATATTTAAGGCGATGTTCCCAGAGGGGCAATAAAAGGGGAGAAAAACTGAGGCGATTTATCAATTCTTGCTTGACCGCCAATTTCACAACTGATGAGAAAAAAAAAACATTTAAATTTTCGGTGTCATACCTAGATTTCTTTATTCTGTATTATTTCTGCTAAGTGCTAAAGAGTATAGATATAATCATAGATAAGTATCTATGCAGCTGTTTAAACAAAAATAATTAGTTTAATCATGGAAAAAAAAAACTAAAAAGAAAAAAAAAACGCCTCACTTTTGAGAATCAATCCTGGAACACTGATAAAGTGAGAATAGCCTATCCATAATATCTTTATTATCTATGGTCGAGTCACGTGAATTCGGTCGCGGCGACGACAATGATTCCGGACACGAGTCACCTTCCCCTCCTCACGCCGTCTTCTGCTGACCACCGGACGTCACCGAGTGCTCGGGGTTACTGCCGCCGCCGGCGGATTAGTGTCACCGCGGCGAATGTAGATCAGTCCGAACGGCGGACTGCAGTAACGATAACAATAAAATTATTATTCGACCGACGACAAAATAATAAATAAAAGTGGCAATAATAATAATAATAATATTACACTAGGACTGCACAGCGTTACGGCGTTATTATAATAAACTCATTATTGCCGCACCCCTCGAGCCATATCCGCCCCCGCAACTCGACCGTCCCCCCTCGCCGCGGACCGACATATTATTAAAAATAATATAATAATAAAATATTCTATGTCATTAGGTCGCGGTATGATTACGTTATTTCACTGCCGTTTAACTATAGTGCCGCGCGTACGATTAAAATCAAAAAACCAATTGCCATAGGTATAATATATATGTGTATATATAGTGATCGATATAGACAGTGCGAGAATAATTAATTAATTTACTTCTCGACTCCGGACTGCAGGACGATTGTTTTCCCATTGGCCGTAGGTATATAATTTTATACACATAGCTTTTCCGAGAACCGGTAATTGTCCGTCTCGAAATTATTATACATTTATAATTAGGACTGAGATTTTAATGCTCTAAAAAAATCTCAAAAAATTTCTTTTAAAAAATAAAATACGAAAATGATTTGAGAAAAAAACTCTTTATAAAAACGACTTTAAATTTATTTATTACAGCTAAAAAAGTTAAAAAATATACATTACAAGTGTATTTTCGTTTTTTAAATAGTATTTCAATATAAATCTTTTTTTTTTTTAATAGTATTAGCAGTATTAGGGTATTTTAATATAAATTAAAACAAGGTTTACAGATAGTTAGATCTCATTGACTTATCAACATTTCTAATGTTCTCCGATGATATAAATATAATACTTATACGAAAACCTATATTCTATTTTGTAATAAACAAATACCTACTTTATAATTTGTAGTATTTATATAAAAATCACGTTGGAGTGTAGGTAAAAATTTTCAAATAAAATTTCAAATTCATATTTTATATTCAAAAATCATCAGACATGCTCTGAAAAACTCTAAAATTCCATAAAAAATTGAGAAAATTTCATAAAAACTAAAAACTCTAAAATAAAAAAGCAAAATCAATACTTTCAATCTCGTTTAAAAGTTTGTTTTTTGTAAAGAAACGCGAACCGCATCGAAATCCCAACTTGAATTATTATAATAAAATATCAATGCCGTCGGGAAAACGTTACACTCCGTTATTAACTTACTGGCCGCAGAGAGACCGCGCGCGAAAGAAAAACAAAAACGAATCGGACGCGGATATTCTCTGCTCTCGTCCGCCCGGTCGTATAACATTATCATATAATGAATATATTAGCGTGCGTGCGTGTGCCTATAGTGATAGTATATCAAATTGCTCTCGGACCGTCTGCATTCCCACGGCACTGATTTTGCGAAACATTATTCGAATAAGAAAAAAAAAAAAAAAAAATTATCCCATTGACGTTGTCGTAAACGCGTGTTCGCTCTTTCGACGGCAAACATAATTTATATATTATAATATAATATTATGTTGTTGTTTGTCGAAATTGAGACGTTCAAATGTGTGTATTGTCATATCTATGATGCGCAAACACGCGCCCGATATGCTTTATAACGCGCGTTTGACATTTTCCGTCTTCTCCGAACGATTTTACCACATAATTATACTTACGTCGAAATAATATATTCCGTTTTGGGTAGGATAAAAATGTGTTCTGTAAAATTTCGTGCGGAGAGCTCATGGCAACTGGGTGAGTACTGGGAGAACTTAAATACCCAAAAACTAAACAATTTTACGCGGGCATTCAGTTTCAACATTGTTGTTTCCAATTATTGTTGTTATTTGTTACTATCGATTAAAATTCATTATTTTCCCATTTACGTTTTGAAATACTTTATTTTAGGATTTTAGAATGATTTACAATAATAAAAATCATAAAAATTATTACCAATGGCGTTATTGGTACACAATATATTAATCACTTGGTGTACATATAAGCATCAATTAGAATAGGAATAAGAAATTATCATAAAAAAGACAAAAATATGTTTATTAAACGTAGTTATCATACGAAAACCGATAATAGTTATTCAATAATGATTGTTCTGTATAATAATAGAGTATCCTCTTAGATGAGTGAAAAATGCCCATGTTGCCAAGTATGAACGGATTTTTGTTTACGAGGTTCTAAAACACATTCAAGTCCAAAACTTTTGCAATGGAAACTTCACCCACATTGTCCGCCCTTAAGACCGATCCTATGCTTTTGGAATTAATCGTTTTTTATAATTTTATCAAAATATTTGACTGAGAGATAAAGAAATTTTTACTTAAGTATTTAATTTGTGGTTTTACCATCTTCGACATTTCCCCCTTAAAAATTGGAAGATAATTTAGTGATATCTGCGCGTGCTCTTTTTGATATGTTAACGCGAGAGCTTCAATAATTATCACGCCACTGAATTTAATATTAAAAACAACTCTACAAATCAATTTTATTGTACTTTTCTTCACTTTCAGAAACACATTACGTATATATGTATAATATCAAACATTTATGATTTATTTTTTGATTTTTGATGAATGGCCATTTTGCGTATTGCGTGTAACCGTTTTGAAATTTTGGAAACTTAACATTTAACGCGATTAAAATTTATATCAATTATTATTTACTATCAAAAATCAAATGCAATGATTTAAACGTAAGCGTTATTACGCATTTAAACGATTTTAAGTCAGTGATGATGGTAATATATATTATTATTTTAATTTATTAATATTCTTTTTTGATTTATTACTATTGTATCATATCGCCAAAAGTTCCACGTACCCATCAAAACGTGTACGAAAATCAATACGAAATCGAATTGATTTTCACGATTGAAATACTAAAAACGAAAACAAATTTATTTCTCAATAGAAACATTATTTCGATACATAATAAAATATAGTCGACTTAAAGTCATTGTAATAATTTTAATGTGAAAGTATGATTTGCTTTAAACGAAGTGCCAGTGTATGCATTATTATTATTATTATTATTATTATTATTATATGAGATAAATAATATTTTTTCTCCGTCCCGAAACGAATACAATTATTATTATTATTATTATTATTATTATTATTATTAAAACATAATTTGTCCATACACGCACACACAAGAATGGAACAGTTTAAATAGTTTTTCGACACCTCCCGCATAAATAATAACTCGAACACGTCAATTATTTGCGTATAATTATTAATTTGATAGGCTAACAACAATCGCCACTGCGCTCTTGAGCACAGCGCACATTATACGCGCATCACTGCACGCATTAATAATTATTATTTTTTAAACTATTAACTGGAGGAAAACAAAACTGCGAATAATATAATAATAATATGTGTGTGTGTGGCGTAACTCGTGCATAATATAATACACAAATACGGGTGTACTAAGGATATATTTTGATGTGTTACGTTTATAACGACTTCTCTGTTGATAGTAAAATTTACTGCTAGTAATTTTATTATTGTAATAGACCTAAAAAATAATATATTGTATGGTAAATAACCGATAAAAGCGTTTAATATTATAATATTATAATAGATATTACATAGTTCATTCTTAATTATGATTAACATTGGTAATAAAATAATTAAAGAAAAATTCGAAATTTAGGAACCAAATAATAATAAAACGAAAATAAAAACACAGACGTCTGTCAAATGTAAAATAAATAAATGAAAATAATATAATAATCAAAAACTAGTACTTGACGTCTATGTTTTTACTTGTTATTTGTTATTATTATATAATACATTAAGGAATTATCCCAAATATCAAATATAATTTATATTAAACGGTGTCAGATAAAATAAGACAATTTCATTTAAGTATGATGTAGGTACTTATACAATTTCATTTCACTGTCATATTTTATACGTGGAAATATAATATTTTGTTTGACATAAATATTATATTTTCTCCACTAAATTAATAATTGAGCCTAAACAAAATACATAATTTTTTTATTTTCCCTTAAACTATAATTATTATTATTCATAATCTACTTACTTAATTACAAGTAATAGTTACACTATTTTTAGTTTTTTCAAGCTAAGTCATGCTCTTGTCGTATACTATAACTTGGCAGGTGATAGTTATTTAAAATGAAAAATCAAAACATGTGCTTAAATCTTATTTTCGTTATTTTTTTCTTTTGCCGATTAAAAGAACTAATATCGTGTTGGTTGGGTAATAATGGAGCAAAATTAGGTGCAAAATTTATTCTTAAAAGTGCAAAAAATGGTGTCGCGTCATTTCGACGCATGCGAAAATTTTTACGCGTGCAATTTCGACTTATCTACATTTCAACGAATGTCAACTCGACGCGTTTTATAATATTTATTGAAGACAATATTATTTTTACGGGACACATTTCACCCAACATATTTTTGTTGTTTAAAAATTAAGTTGTTAATGATTTTATTAAGTACTAGAAGCTTTGCTTTTACGTTATACTAGAAAAATAGAAATATATTTTGGCGTTTCATCGCCGAAATGTCCCCACGTTGCACAACAAATCAATTATCATGTCGAAATGTCCCCACGTTGAACAGCAAGCCGAGAGATATTTTTGATTTTCAGAGCGAAGCGGAGGAGTTGACATAAAAATCATATACAAATACGTTATACATATTATAGTCAAAAATAAATAATATTATAATATAAGATACTCATCTATAATTTGATAAAATTCGAAAAAAAAAACTAACAATACGTTATACATAATACTATAGTCAAATATAAATAGTCTAATTTAATTTGTCATAAAAAGAAAATAAAGAAAATGTTTTAAAAAAAAATTTAAATGATAATAGTAAGAGAATAAACTTATAATTTTTTACCACAAAAACGTGGCGAAACAAAAGGTGCGCAATCGTGTTGTGTTTTTTTTTTTCAAGTAAAAAGGTAAAAAGTGCGCAATGGTGCTGCACCGTTTTATAGCGAATCGAACGTCCCGGAAAGGAAAAATAGAAAATCTAACAAATTTTTGCGTTTTTACGGCCAAAATGGGGAGGTAAGCGCGATCAAAAAAAAAAAAAAAATCACACGCCGCCGTATAAATGCCGCTCGGAATCGGAACGTACCCGACGACAACGATTTTGTTGTATTGCAAAAAAATAAATAAAACGCGTTGCGCACAAAACGTTGTTCACTGAAAATAAGTACGATCTTGAGAGAAGGCGACTTCGAGTGGTAGCGTGTGCGCTCGTTCGACCGTGGAAGTGTTTAGTAATTAGTGCGGGTCGATGATAGTGATGAATCGTGCGGTGGCGGCGAGCGCGGGTCGTAATTAAATCTGAAATAATTGAATCGAACGTTGTCGTCGGCTTCAATAAGGACGGCGGTAAACACCTATTTGTTATGATATTTTGTATTCCGATCGACAAAACGGAAGAAGTCGAAAACGCGTCTTCTTTACCTACGGCGGCCCATTGACTCGAGCAGACACGCCGGGCGGTCGATGAAAAGAAAACCGTCCGGCAATAATAACATTACGATTTTGTACGTGTACACTTCCATGTTACGGGCGATTTGGTCCTGTCCGGGGGAAACGGAAACCAAAATTGTATTGTTCGAAAACCGGCGTGAATGCGAGTTTTTTTTAAAATTACATCGAATTACGGGAAATCAAAATTATTTCTGTACGATGTTCGGGGACTGGAACCGAAAGAGCCAGTTAGTTTTTGAAAACCGGTTCTCGAAGAAATTTTCAAAAACCGGAACCCCGTGTAACCTGTGTTCGTTATTTCGTGGAACCGGAACCCGTTCAAACGAAATCAAAACGTTTTCGGTTCTTTGAGGTTTTGTCGATGTAATAATATTACAAAGAAAATACTGAAATTTAATTTTTCTTTTTGATTATTTCGTTTAAAAAATATATAATAACGTGTTTAAAGTTGTACATATTATGATTATTATTTATTATATTAGTACATCGATTTAATACAATTATTTATAGCTTATTAAATGTAAAATTATATTTTTAATACATTTTATAAAGTTATATAATAAGCTTCATCTCAGATCATTAGATATGTACTTGTATTTTTTTTTTTAGAATGATTTATTTTGGGGCCTGTGATTCACAAAAAGATCATCTAGCTCCCCTATTCATCGAGTTTTGTTTAAGTAGTTTTAATAGAGGGTTGTAATAAAAATATATATTTAAATTTCTTAAAAAACGGATATAAAAACAACATATTTTTTGGGGATGTTGTGTATTTTTGTTTATGTAAAGTGAATCGGTGACATACTGTTTTTTTTTTTTTTAATCAGAGTCAAAATCAAGAACCAGAAACGAAATCTTTCAATACTCAAGAACCAGAACCCAAATTTTCAAACATTTAAGAATCGGAATCGGACCGTTTTTAATTTCTTATCAAAATCAGAACTCATAAAACAATAAATTAAGGTACCAGTCCTTCAATTGACTATTACCTAATTTTACTTTTAAATTTGTATTAAATAATTTTTTGGCATATTTTATATTAGCTGTAAGTGTATACTAATGCTCATTTTCCCTATAAGTAGGTAAAAATTTGTTCAAATAAATTTCGTGACAATGTAGAGCATAAAATAAATTAAGAAGTCACATATTATGTGAAATGACAACATGACGTTTTTGGCAATTAATTTTGCCCTACTGTACACGAACTGCAAAAAAATCTTTAAACAGAAGCCTGGTAAAAAAAACAGCGACTGACAGGACGTTAAAATAAAATACCATAACTTTGCCAAGATACTGTAAGCAACTATGAAAGGCCAATGAAAATAGATCAATAAATTATCTTAGCTAATTATTTATAATCATATTCTTCATTTTTTTTTTTAAGGTTGTTTAATTTTAATATGAAATTTGTATGTTATTTTTGTGCAATGCTTAAAATTAATAATTAAAAAAAAGCTATTTTACATACTAAAATATTTTAATTAAATGCAAATTAAATTATATCAAAAATGATAATTTTTTGTGATTCAAAATAATTTTTTTAAATGCATTTGTGTTTCAAATTAATAAAATTCTGGTTAAAATTGCTCGGGCAGGATCATATTATCCGAGCAATGTAAACTCATTTAATGATTTTAATTCCACGTTGCTCTTACATAGTTATGTATATAAATATATATATATAAATAAATATATATATTATATAATAATATATATATTTATTATAAAATAATTGGAGAACAGAGGGGGCGTTCCCAAGGCCCTTATTTTTATTTGGCCCCCAGACAAAAATTAAGAGTTTTATATTTCATTGCTATAAAAAATATAATAAGTTTAAAAATAATTATATTATGAGATAATAAATAATTAAGTAGGGGTTTCTTTTTTTTTTTTTTTTTAATTTAAAGAATATTGGTATCTCAGTAAATCAGAAACATCAAATATTGGTTTGAAGAAACAAAAATAAAAATAAATTTTTCCTAATTAGAATAGAAAAACTGTAGTAATAATATTAAAAGAAAAAAAAAAGAAATTAATAATTATTAAGAGAACAAAAGTTATTGCATTTGTCGATTCGTACCGAAACATCCTGTGAATGATAGTATACAATATTCATAAACCAAACATAAATCTTTTCAAGTTTAGGTCATCGTAGATAATATTAATATTAAATAATTTGTTCTGACAAATGGACATTGTGATAAATTATAGTAACGAATTATTTGCGAAGAATTTTTTTTCTAATCTATTAATGTCATATGTAAAACAATGAAATGAAAAAGTATCGAAATTCTTACTGTATGTTTATAACAATAATTATATTCAACCGTTCTCTGAAGACTTAAACGTTAATTTAATTTTGTAGTCATCTCGAGCGCGATTTGGACTTTTGCTCTTTGACAAAATAATAATTTCAGTACAATGTATATATGATAAAACCAATTAATTCAAAATCGACTTCAACTGAGAGCACGATATTTTTCCAAACATAATCTATTCTCGATTTGAAACCGACGTTTTGTACGGTTTAACGTCCGATACCGTTAAATAATTTATTTTCCGCGATGATCACGCGAACAAATAGAAAATAATTTTTAATAACTTATAAACATTTTAATCAAGTTTAGTATTGATGACGAAAATCTATTAATTTCCCATACAATTTTCAACAATTTTTTTTTATCTCATCCGTTTACGACTTACATAAAATGTCATTTAGGAACAAAACTATTCCTTTTGGCGAATATTGCGATAATACTGAAGAAAAGTTTAAAACTAAATACGACTGTATAACATAATATATTGTAATTACTTACAAAGTATCTGTGTAAAAAAAAAACACTATTTGTTTTAAAACACGTCTAAGTGGTGGACAAGAAGTACGGGTCATGCCCACCCAGGCCTCTAGGAAAATTCTATTTGGTTTTATATATTTTGCGAAAAATCATTAAAACGATTAAACAAATAACGATTTGAAACGAAATTTTAAAAAGTAATTTTATATTTTAATTTTTTCAATGTAACAATTTTAACAAAATCATTTTCCGTTTTTATACTCGATGTGTAGTTATTAGTGTAATCCAGAATAGTTTTAGATTTTGAGAGGAGTGAAGAAGCTGGTGGTAAATAAAATGTACAAAAAACGTGATCGCTCAGACGATGAACATATGTTTCTGGTAATGAATACTGACGGCATGGTACTCGAGAGAGGTTTTATCGAAAATGTATTCAAAAACAACTGTGAATTTGAATAAAAAAAAACGATAAAAATGCCATGTACATGAATTAAATTTTACTCTAAAAATAATAGTAAATAATGTCTACAAACATAAAATTTTTCAAGAAAGATGTAGTTTAGATTGTACGACTATATAATATAAAAAAAAAAAAAAACCAGACATACTTTGCACGATGGGTGTACTTCGCACGACGGGTGGTATTCTATTGACGGACGTATTAAATTTTAAAGAAACTATAAATCATTTCTTCAGTAAAACGATCCTGAACGAAGGAAGTTAATAATATAAGAAAAAAAAATGTCCAAAATTTTTTTTCACATTTTCAAAATTTTTTTGCGCCAAAATCTTTTTTATAAGATTTTGTATCTATGTTTAAATTTTCATAAAATTCTGATCAAAAAATGATAGTTTTCGAGTCGTTTTTGTCAAATTTTGGGTAGTTTTTTCCAAAAAAAAAAAATTGAAGAATTAAGAAATTCAAAATAGACCTCTCTAAAGTACAATCTAGAGGCAAATCCGGTTTCAAAAAGTTATTGATCAAAACTTTTGGACAAGTATTTCTATACGAAAAGTTGTACACAGAAAAAAAAATAAATAAAAAATAAACATCATTGTAAAAACACTAGCTTCTACACTTCGTTCAGAATGTAAAACGTAAAACAATAATATTAATTAAATAAACGACGTTTTCCTCCTGTGCTGAGACGATTTCTCCGAACGTATTGTCGTACACCGGTTTAAATCGAAGAAAATCGGACGACTTCGATTAATATCGTGTACACTATGTACAGTCGTAACGATTCGATAATCAAATAAATATTTAGAAAGCATACCTACGCGATTAATAATAATAATATATAGAGCAAAATGAATCGTCGCGAAACGTGCCTGCCAATAATAATTAATATAATACGGGAATCGGCGAAGAAACGTGGGTATAAATAATCGACTGCGCGCCGACGGATATAACAATAATACATATTATTATATTGTCGTTATTATGCGAATACGAGATGGGCATTGTCACACTTGGAGCAATTATTGTTATATTATTCGCCGAGGCGATTAGACGGAAAGTGTAATGAACGGATTTTATACTCCGTAGCCCGTGGGCAGGCACGACCGTGTATATGTAAAAATTACAAATGACCCTATTATCGCGTTGATGTGCGTCAGGTCCGAAGGCGAACGAAGACGATTGAAATTAAAATCCCGAGCGACGGTAGGGGGAACGAATGACTCGTTTTTATTATTATTATTATTGTTGTTGTTGTATTACACTGGTAGGTAGATATATACGTATATTATGTATAATACCGCAGTGGTGGCGGCAGTGACGACAACGGATAACGCGCGTGTCGGTCGGGGAAAAAAGCGAAAAGAAAAACTATAATATGATATTATAATTATTAGTACACTATTCTCGTAGTCTGAGGTCACTGTGGATAAATAATATAGTCATCGTCGGACGTGTCGAATTCATCGCTAAAGCGGCACGGTTATGTTTTAGATTCTGGACGAAGTGAAGAAGCTAGTGATTTTACAATGATGTTTATTTTATTATATTTTTTTTTTTTCTGTGTACAACTTTTCATATGGAAATACTTGTCCAAAAGTTTCGATCGGTAATTTTTTGAAACCGGATTTGCCTCTAGATGGTACTTTAGAGAGGTCATTTTTTGAATTTCTCAATTCTTCAATTTTTTTGTAAAAAACTACCCAAAATTTTTAAAAAAACGACTCGGAAACCATAATTTTTTGTTCCGAACTATATGAAAAGTTAAACAAAGATAGAAAACAATATAAGAAGGATTTTGGCGCAAAAAATGTGTTGAAAATGTGAAAAAAAAATTGGACATTTTTCTAACATTTTTTTTTTTTTTTTCATTTATTTTTTATATTATTAACTTACTTCGTTCAGAATCTTTCTATGGAAGAAATGATTTATCGTTTCTTTAAAATCCAACACACCCGTCAAGAGAATCCCACCCATCGTGCGAAGTATGTCCGGTTTTTTTATTCATGTATTCGGAATTCTCTGGCGAGCTGACGTGTGGATTTTGGGGTTACTGTCGGTAGTTTCGAACTCTTAAAGATGATTTACAAATTTTACGAGTTCAAATTGAATAAACTGTACTTAACCCTCCCGTTGAACACGTCTGAAAACACCCCTGTTCAAATCCTCCATCTTTACAACTGTTTACCTAAAAATATTTTGTAATAATTAAGCAGTACCATCGTTTATCAATAACCGATAACAAATAACCATGAATTGTCGTTGATTTTAGTACCCATTGATTAAAATTGAATTCAAGCCAAAATTAGTAGTAATGACTAATGATTATACTAATGAAGTAGCATAGTACTTTAGATATGTCATTTTTTGAATTCGGGGAGACACTATCCGAAATTTAACACAAAAGACTCAGAAAGTAAAGCAAAAACGACACACTTCACACCGCAGGTATCCTTCGCTCCTCGGAACAGATACTCTTGGTGGGTGTATTGAAAAAGACGACTAATACTATTTTTCTTCATATTATTAACATTTTTCGTTCAGAATAATATTATTATTGAAGAAACGATTTATCGTTTCTTTGAAATTCAACACGACTCCCGAGGAATATCTGACCCGTAATGCGATGATGTCCGGCTTTCTTGTCTACACTTCACTCGTTTTTTTTTTTTTTTTTTTCAACGTACACTCGTACACCGTCCGTCGCAGTAAATTCGATTAATAATTTCCGTACTTTACCCCCCCCCCCCGGTTCGAACAGACACACACGCGCCAAAACTTGTGCAAACATCATGACAAGTATCATTTTTTGCGTTGCGCTTCGACTGCTTTCGGTTTATTATAAATCCGCGGCGAACCATGGAACGCGAGCGCGCATCTATTGTCACGATTTGCTGGCCGTACGGTATATAAGACGCATATCGTACGAACGAATACGGGTATACGCGACGAGCGCAGACGCGGTTGGACGGGGAAAACGGGCGAAAAAAAATTTTTGGAAAAAAAAAAAAAATGAAAACGAATACGTATATATACCTACCCGAAACGGTGCGAACAAATAATATCGATAGTGTGCGCAAGCGCTCGCGAAAACAAGGACGTACGTTCGTCTCCAACGAATCCGCGTAGGGGAGCGAGCGAGGGGAGGGAGGACGTTCGCGATAATTATTTTGTTGTTGTTTCCGTGTGACCTTTATAAATAAGAACGCGCGGGTTCGCATAGCTTCTCCACGCGCGTAATAAGTACTCGTCGCTGCATATTGTAACTGCACTTGTAACACTTAGCAGACGACGCACGTTAAACGCACATATTATTATTATTATTTTTTTATCATTGTTTTAAACGCGCAGACTCCGTGCAGAACTTAATAACAATATTATTACCGCAGATGATATTAAACGCGAACGTCATAATTGGGGCGCAGACGTTTCTGTTGTCGTCCTACGAGAGCGTGTCGATAGCAGTGTGGCACGATTAAAGGAAACGGTCGTTTATGTCTAAAAAAAAAAAACGATTAGACATTTTTTTTTTTTTTTTTTTTTTTCACTGACAATTTTTGTAGTCGACTAACGTACACACGTGTTTATTGTTGTCGCAAAACACACCGACATATCGAAACGTAATGGGCAAAAGAGCGTAATCGACATTTTTGGCCAAAATTACTTTTTGATGTCGAAAAATTCAGAAACAATAGCTCTATCAACAATAGAGTCATTAGTGTAAAGAATAAGCGAAGTATCTTAAGTACCATAAATAATTCAGTACTATAATATATATATGAACTTATTTCTGATCAAATCAATATGCAAAGCTTAAAATAAAAATTATTAAAATTTATCAAATGTTACAATTTTAAAACTTTGTGTGTGTGTGTGTGTGTTCCTGAATAATTCTCAAAATGTCCCTTACACCCTTTGTCTGTTATAACTCGATATAGTGATAATCTTGAGATTTTCTATACGCGCCTATATTATTGTAATTAGTGTTTTATATAATACACATAATAATGCACTGACTTAATTTTCCTTTAATATTATTACTCTTAGTGTGACCGGACTATGCACTTAAAACTCGAAATGTTAACACGATTCGAAAATAAACGAAAAATGTTTTAAAACGGATTTCATACGCGTTACGAAAGCTTATATCGAACGTGAGCATGTTTCTGACAATCCGAAATGAAACTGCTGAGAATATTTTTGCTCGATCGTTTTCAAACGCTTGCGGTCGTTTAAGTCTCTTTGGCAAAACATAATATTATCATAATATTATTATAATGCACTGTATACACTATACAATAATAATGTTTCTATTTGAAAAAGTTAATGTTAATATTCATACTCGTCGTATACACACACGAATAAATTACAAATGCGTATTAATAGAAATTTGCGCTCCAAAATATTGTATACGTGCATGAATGTACTTGTTCCGTTACTAAAGTGTTTTCCTAATAGATTCATTGAGCACAAAAAGCAAAATAATTTGACCGTAATACATTTATTATTCAAGAGCACTGTTATTATAATATCGATTTCTCCCATTTCGTCGTGTTATTCAATTCGAACGATAATTTAATAATAAGTAAAACACCTATAATACGCGATATTATTATATGTAAAGAAATAAATAAGAATCTAATTGGCTAGTTTATGATTTAAATTATGGAAATCTACATAAGCATATTGTATCTAGATAAATTTCGTTTTGTAATACACGTACTATGCTTTCAATAATTGTTTACTCGTTTAGAAATTTTACATCAAATACATTACAACAATAATTTTATGTTATGTTTTAGATTCTGAACGAAGTGAAGAAGCTAGTGTTTTTACAATGATGTTGAAATTTTAAATAATAGTATTCAGTGTCCTGAAATACTTGAAAAAATTGATTTGTTGATTCCAACTTTTTATACAAGATCAAGAACTGTTTTTTACGAGTCATTCCACACTGAATCATATAGTTTTAATGAACCTAAAAGTTCGTACGCTTCGGGTTTGTAACAGCCTTGATATCTTCGACTTTAATTACGATTGTAAATCTAAACTTCGACATTTATGTTTGAATTTTAAATTATAATTTTATCATTATCTATTTTCTTATGTATACACTACTTTTTTATTTAGTATTAAACTGTATTGTTACGTTTAAAAATGTATTTTATACTAATTATTTGTTATAACATAATCTAAAGTTTATTACATTAGTTTAAAAAAAATATCTGTTACTATCTGTTATTTCTTAATCTTAAGTTGATAATTCTACCATAGTATTATTTGTACACTCTTTTGCCTTCGGGCATAAATAAATAAATAAAATAGAACATGTTATTAACATAATATTTGCCTACTATTATTACCGTCGGATGTGCAAAAAAACGTTAGATTTTACATTTTCAAATTACAAAAAAAAAACAAGTGTTCACTGTTTATTTTTGATTTGCGGTTCGTCTGCACGATTTCTCAGAATCGAATCATCTTTACGGGCATAATAACAATATTTTTCGTGTGGTAGTTCACAGGGCTTATTTTAACGTGCCTTTGAACACATTTTGCGTAGTTCTAAATGAAAAATAAGCACCTATAATTTAAGAAATGCACAGCTGTAATTTAAAAGTTATATTTCATTTTATTAAAGTTATTGTCACTATTGTCAGAATAGTTATCATTAGTATTGGCATATTAACATTTTATAAATTAGATGTACCTATTGAAGTTTTGTTAAAAAATATAAAAAATGTTATTAAAAGTCAAAGGCCATAATAATAAATTTTTTTACCATAACTTTTTATTCGTATGTTGATAACAAATAACACACACATTTAATCCACAGAAGGTATTTTTTTTATTTTTTTTTTGGGGGGGGGAGGGGTAAAATTTAAGTTTTGCGCACTTCTGAAAAATCCTTAAAATAAGCCCTGGTAGTTCAAATAAATACGTTTCACACTAAACGGACGACGTTTATCATGGTGACATTTTTTCTGTAAACAATTTTCGTATGGAAATACTTGTCCAAAAGTCTCGATCAGAAACTCTTGGAAACCAGATTTTCCTCTAGTTGGTACTTTAAAGAGGTCATTTTTTTTAATTCTCAATTCTTCAATTTTTTGGAGGGGTAAACTACCCAAAATTTGTCAAAAAAAAATCAGAAACCATAATATTTTAATCCAGACTTTATAAAAATTTAAACATAGATAAACAATAATATGAGAAACATTTGGGCCCTCAAATAAAGTATAAACGAGAAAGCCGGACATACTTCACTCCGCAGATATTCTTCGCTCTTCGGATCAGATACTCTAGGTGGATGTGTTGAAAATGGCGATTACTATTATTTTTTATTTTATTATTAACTTCCTTCGTTCTGAATCGTCTATTGAAGAAACGATTTATCGTTTCTTAAAAATTCTATACACCCACCAAGAGTATCTGACCCAATAAGCAAAGAATATCAGTGGTTTGGAGTATGTCCGGCTTTCATGTTTATATTTTACTTTTTTCGCGCGTTTTTGTCACGACCTCGTCCTTTGCACCATTCGTATCATACGAATGATTTAAAAAATATATATATCGTTTTCTCATAATAGTGATACAACTGCTGACACGACCGAATTCATTTTTAAAAGACGATTGCTTTGACGAATCAAACGATTGGCGTGTAAAAATTCAATTCGAGTATATACGCATACCTCTGTAGTATTTTTCTATTCTTTTTAGTTTTTTTTTTCTTCTTCTTCTTAATATTGAGAATCATTTAATTCGGACGACGTGTAACACGAGAGTGCGATTGGAGTCTATAAGAAAAATAAATAAATAAATAAAAATCGCCCGGTTTACCGTCACCTGTACACACACGTGTACTTATCCGCCAACGCGATCTTCGATTTCGACACGAGGAAAAAAATTAATTGGAGACAGTCGCTTCGTCGCGTCGTCAACGACAAGGACACTCGATAACAAAACGGTCACGAACGCGGCGGAAAAATCGACCGATAATATTAGAAATGAGAGACGCACGCACAATGGACGTCGACGGCGGACGCGGTTAGGCGGCGTCGCGGACCGAGAAGAAAATGTTCGGAATTTGTTTTCGGTTTAATCGAGAAGTAAATAATAATAAATAATAATAATAATAATAATAATAATGATAAAGGTGTACGTGTTCGGTTGCGAGTAGAAATCTTCCCGTCGGATTCCTACAGCGGCTGAAGTGTTTGCAAATAACATGCCCACACACACACTTCGAGATCATGACGTTACGAATTCGGTTGTATGTACTTAAAACTTAACCTGACGAGTGCTCTTGTACAAGTATAAAATATATGATGAGTATTATTTTTAGGTTTTGAGTGGAGCGAAGAAACTAATATCTTTACAATGATGTTTGTTTTTTATTTATTTATTTATTTTTTTTTTTTTGTCAAAAGTTTGGACCAGTAATTTTTTTTTAAATATATATATAATGTACAATTAGGTATCTCAAGTGAAATCCATTTTCAGAAAATAGTTAAAAAAAAAAAGGTATTTAATCCCTATTGGTTGTATATCATTATGAATCTCCTCGGGTGTTAAAGGTCTTAAATCCAGTAATGATTACAGATCATTTAAAATAATTTTATATTTCTAAAACTGTCAGAAAACTGTCAGAAAACAAAAATGAACCTTAATCGAAACAAAAAAACGATCTATAAATAAAAAAATAAATCATCTAGAGCAGTGTTTTACAACCTTTTTTATGGCACCCCTTTGCCCTTTGACTTCCAAAAATCTTACACCATCCTCTCGTTAAAAATTTTTTAAAACTAATAACCTTTTTTTTCTTTTCGTGGATTATCAAATAAAATTTTAAAAAACAGAAAATGTATTTAATCTTTATACAAGGTGATTTTTTAAGCGTGCTCAACTCCGTGCTTGGCCTTAAAAATGCGAACATTGAGATTTTCAGTTTCGAATGTTCAAGTTAGATGCTATAAAAACTATGTCCCTTTTCACACAATATGTCTAATCTACACATACGTCATACATATATTATAATATATTCCACATGCCTACAATACAAATCCCGTAAAATATTACATTCGATAATGATTGTGTAAATGTAAAAAGGAACATAATTAAAATCGCTACCCTTAGCTGTCCTTTCAGTAAAACTCCTCCCTCAATATTAAAAATTGCCACTAGGAGGGGTAGCACCTCTCCCCCCCCCATTGAGAACCACTGATCTAGAGCGTCCTAATAATACTAATCCGTTTTCTCTTTTTGAGAACACATATAGAGTTTTATTTTCCGTAGACCGTGTGCGCGAGAATAAGATGAAATATCTTAAGTATAATAATAATTAGAAATTATTAAAAAAAAAAAAAATCGCTTAGAGGTACAAATCGCGACCGTGCAAGGACAACAGGATGTAGTGCGAAATACGTCGAGTGCTGTCCTAGAAAAACCGGGAGAGCAGTGACCACAGCCACAGATGTAAGGGCACACAAATCGCGAAATCTGTGCGAAAGTTTCGCGAGCGTTCTACTACTGTTTTGTTTATACCGTGCGAAATATTTTATACTCTTGTATACATTTGCCCGTCCAGCTGCTCCGTATTCTCTATAACACATAACACGCGCGAATGTGTGCATTAGTGGTCGTGTGCGTCCGAGGCAATTACACTCGTGTCCGTATTGTTCTCCGCCACATCCGTTCCCGTTCCGACAAACTTATCTCCGTGCAAAATCTACGATTTTTCATTATTATTATTATTATTATTATTATTATTATTATTTCGCTTTTTCTGCGTCTCGCGAATCTACTATGCGTATAATTATTAATATATATTCGCGGTCGACGGCCGTCTTCGGGTTTTTCCACACACACACACACACACACACACACTCTATACGGACTCACTGTGTATCGACGACCGCGAAATAAACTCCTTCAAAAAAGGATTTTTTTTTTTTTTGTATTTTAAATTATTATGATACATTTTAGTGCCTAATACGATATTATAATAATATTCATAGTTTGTAAAAAAGGAAAATCCTGCTTCCAGGAGGAAACAGAAACCGAGTAAGGTTACGTGAAGTAAAGCGAAGCGAATAGTAGTGTAGACAAGAAAGCCGGACATACTTTATACAAAATGGGTATTTTTGCCGCTCGGGTTTGACGGCTCTTGGTGGGTGTGTTGAATTTTAAAGAGACCATAAATAATTTCGGGAAAGAAATTTAGGGAAAGAAAGAATACAAGCAATATTATTTCATAACAGAAAAAATTTTAACAAACTTTTAATAAAACTGGTTTTTTCTTTAATATCACCTATTAAAATTTCGATTTATATAAGTTAGTGTCAAATCAAATAATTATGTACAATAGATGATCTCAAATTAATTTTAAATTGAAAAAGATAACAGTCATGGTGGCCATTTTTAATGTTTTAAAATAATAATAACGATGGCAACAATAGACAGTATTTATTTTAATATTATTATTTGTTAAATTTGTTTCATTCGGAATCCAGAAGTGGCTACACACATGACTTTTAATTGGAATCACGTATATTTCTAAAGAATATTAATTGTAAATAGAAAATTTAAATTGTTTTTACAGGCATAAAGAAAAACTAGATATTGATGAATTGAGTAAAAACAGTAAAATATACTATAAATTAGATTTTCATGAGATCAAATTTTAGCTGTAGTACAAGACATTGAACAATAGAAAACATTTTCACAATACCGACGACGACCACAACAAAATAACTAAATGAAAAAAAAATTTAGTACAAGTACTATAACATCAATCAAATCTGGCTAAAACAAATTGCAAATTACAACAATGCTTCAGCGCTACCGCACGCCAAAATAATTAAGTAATACTGTACAATTATCGTTCAATCATCAAAAAACCCTTAGTAAAATATTGATACAACAATTAACCCCCTCCCCAAAAAATTTATTCAGTACACATTGAGTACATTGAGTGTCCTTTATTTTTGGTTCTGAGGGGGGGGGGGTTGAACCGGGTAAAACTATCACGTAAAGTATTGCAACCGTATTATTGTGTTTGGTTAATCACCCGTTATCAATCTCCAAAGTTTATTTCTAAATCAAATATTATACAAGAAAAACTACATTCGGTCTTACATAATTTTTTTAATTTTTATAGTTAGTTAAATAGAAATATTTACTATAAAAATCCACTTTAGAATACAGTGGTCTTATACGGACATATCCACGTATTAATATGATTTAATTAATATAGAATAAATTGTTCCTGGAAATCGAGACGTTTTGAATTAAATATTGAGATGTTGTAGCTCGTAAAACTCGCTTTTAAGGCCACCAAATAGACGTACAAAAGCATTCTAAATTGTGTTAAATTTGAACAATTTTCGAGAAAAATTTTAATTCTCTGGGTCGCAATATTGTTTTATTTTCAAATTACAACTCTAAACAAACGGAACCGACTTTTTTCTCGGATTTTTCAGTTATATAAAAACGTATTTATTGTACAAAATTTTTTTATATGGTCATGAAGAAGCGAGGAAAAAATGTTTAATATAGTTTTATTGTTATTTGATTTTTTTTTCTCCGGTTTCACTAAAAGCAATTTCGGTAACTCCATAAAAATAATAATTTCATATCGTAATACAGTGTGTACAAAACGAAGTAAATCTAAATTCTAACGCTAATAGACTAAACAAAAACCACGAATAATTCGAATAAATCTGGTACTTTTTTTTTTATACAATCAAAAATACAACGTCCACCGTACGTGTACCGAGGATTACTCGAACGGACGGTGCGCTTACAGTGCATTATAGCATGACAATTAATATCGACTGCAAACAATATATTTTCTTATGACTTGTTTTCGGGCCATGTAGTGGAACGAGTAGCTAAGAAAGCATATGAAATTGAAAGAAATCGCTTATTTAATTTATGCTCTGCTCAAAAAACACCCATAGTAATAGCAAAATGTAAAAAATAAAATATAATATAATAATTATTATTATGAACTATAGCTGTACCTATCTGATAAAAGTACGCTGAATTTTAAAGTGAAATATTTATTTTTGTAAAATTAATGAGAAAACTGAAATATGCTATTTTTCGTTTCAATAAAATTTTTTTATTTCTTAGTTTTCAAAAGATTTCAGTGATGTATTGCATTTAAAAAAGAATCTAAACGTAATTCGTCCAATCGGTATTCGTCACTCTTCTGATAGCATACTTACTCGTTGTGGATGTGTCGAATTAAAAAAAAAACACGATAAATAATTTCATCCATTAAACGTTTCTATATAAAAGTAATATACAAGACTCAAATTTTTATTGAGTATTTCAAACAATATTTCAAGTATACGATAACATGCCGATATCCATGATCAATTTCGACTCTTATAATTATCATTTAATCCAACTGATTTCAATCCAAATTTAAACTCTAGCATATCGACGTATAAGTAAACTTGTATAGAATTTTCAACCTTTAAAACAATTGATTGCATATGTCATTGAATTGAAATTTGCCACATTTTTATTCTAATGTTATTTGAGCTATATTAATAAATTTAATCGTTTGTAAAAAATTATTCGCCTAGCCGATATGTAAAACCAGGTTTTGTATAAATAAAAAAAAAATACTTGATAAATCTTTTTAAATTTAAATGTTAGCTTGGTTAAAATTAAAAAATTTTTATTGTAAAATAATTGATATTTTACGTGAAAAAAATCAATTTAATCCAAATTCTAACTTTAAACGCTTAATTAACTTGAATAATTCTTTTTAAGATTTTTAGGGTCGTTAGATAATATAAGTAAGGTTGTATTATATTTTTTGTGAATATCACTGCTTTTAAATTCTAATGGAAAATCCAAGATATTTAAAAAAATATCCCAAAAGTGGTCATATTTATTAATTTTATTGAGTCTATACTACGCTATACATAAATGAAGATTTCAATTACATTCTAGGTACTACTACTAATCTGTTGATTAGTAGTTTTAGAAAAAAAAACCGATGATAATTTTTCGTAAATGAACTCTAGCTGATCTACCATGCCATCGGAGTTATCTACTGGAAACCTATGCTTACTAGTCCTACACGTTTGCGATTAATAAACATCTTTCCAGAAAAAAAATAAAATAAAGTAATAATACAATTATTGCAAAACAACTAGTTCTTTCATTTCACTCGGAATCTAATAGTAAATCGAATGTTTTAACTTTTCAGGTATTTTAAGTGGACTTAATATACCTACCAAATGTATGAGGATTTAAAATGCATTCATTACAGTGATAAATTGAATTACATCTCTACTCGATACAACCCATGTTTGCAACTTTTATTTCGGAGGGTGAGCTGTAAGACGGTATACATACAAAACACGATATTTTGGAAAAAAAGTCAGACTCTTCTTGATTTTCGGTCTCTAAGCCGTCGTAGTTTTCCCGCCACAAGCCCTGATCTAAACCGTGGGGCCGAGCCCCTGTGTATACGACGAACATACCTTGGTCTGAGTCGTGCGTCTATCGGGGACAGCAGTGTCTCGTCCGACAATAGCGATGTGTTGCTAATTCAAAAGTCCGCGACGGCGCGCGGTTCAAACGCCGCGACGTCCGCGGAACGGTGGTGCGACAGGAACGCGGCGTACGACGGTCGTGTAACGCGGTCCGCACGCGATCATCGCGATCCGACTTCGCGGATCCGCGCGACCAGATCTACTGCGCCGCGTCGTACCGATATACCGCACACTGTACACTGCACGATCGCGCACGATCACGGGAAAACTCAAAAAAAAAAATAAAAATCAATTTTTTATCTGTCGCGGACGACGTTAACGATACTCGTGTTATTTGGCCGACCGACGGACAACGCGCGCACAACAACGACGGTAAAACAATCGTGTTGTCGCCGCGATCGTCGCGTGATACGGTGGATCGCGTCCGCGTCGAAGGGCGCGCGGCCGTGATGTGTACGGTGCGCGAAAGGTACGCACGCGTGGAGGCGCGGCGGCGGCGGCGGCGCGCGCTGAAAACTCGCGGAGAACGTGTTGCGCGGCGCGCGTAGTCAGTGGTGAACAGACGGGAAGGGAAGGGAAAAAAAAATTACAAACAAATACGTCACGAAAAAAAACCGCCGACGACACGCTCGTGTTCGCCACTTGCAATGATCTGAAATCCGATTTCAGAAAAACACATTTTTTTCCCCCCTAAATCTAACGATATTTTATTATTGCAATTTATATTTCGTGATATCAGCTCGATATAATAATATATACGCAGGTCACAGGCGGAAATTTCGGAAATTTGGCTGTCGTTTCACACTTATACTTACTGCCGCGGTTTACTTTTCGTTAGCAATTATTAATTCTTGCAATTTTGTTTTTAGATTCTGAGCGGAGCCTAGAAACTATAATATAGTGTTATTACAAAGATCCTCATCTCTCTTATCTCTCTTTCTCATTGTTTCTCTCTCTCTCACTAAACACTAAACAACTCAAACGTACAGAAAATATACTTGTTCAAAACTTTTGATCGGCAACTTTTTATTTAATCAGAATTCGGCTCTACGTGGTACTTAAAAGCGATCGTTTTTCAAAAATCACGATTTTTTTTCCCCCAAAAATTTGGAAATAATTAAAAAACTACCAAAAATTTGACAAAAACGCCTTTAAAACATTTTTTTTAATCCAAACTTCATGATAATTTTAACGTATACAAATAATCATTTAAAGAACATATTTTAAGTGAAAGAAAATTTTTAATATGTAAAACACTTTTTTTTCGTCCAAAAAAAAAATCTAGGTCTCTTTTTCTTATATATTTATTACTTAGACATTTTTTTTTTTTTTATGACAAACTGACAATTATTATTGTGTTTACTCAGATTTATTAATTTAAAATTCAACACACTGTATATCACTCTGCTTTGTTTTGCTATATATCCATAGAACCCTAGTCATGATAATAATATTAGAGTTTGCGAGTGCATTCCAACACACACTTATGGATTGCGGTTAAGGCCGGGGAGACGACTCCGAACCATCACTTTTATATTGTAGAGTAAATCGACTGCTACCGGTCTATTTCGGTTGTTTTTGTTGTGATTCCACGAAATAACATAATGCAGTACTCTATCGATTGATTATTCCGAATATATTCACCGTTATATATTATCGATTTTATAATATTTTTATCGGTTTGTCATGTTGAAAAAGTGAGTTGTTACTATCTTTTAAAACAAACGATCATTTCGATTTTTTATTGTTTCAATAGCCATAGTAATTTTTATTTGAAAAAAATGATTTCTTTTCCGACAGACTTAAAATTGAATTTCTGCCATATTATAATTTTTCGGTAGATGAGTAATAAATTTCCGTTATGACTGATGAGTGAAAGAGACGAAAAACACTATTACTTTTCTCATTTATTGTTTCCACGTGTTTATTAAATAAAAAAAAAAAAAGTGGCAAATTTATTGAAACCAATAAAAAGAATTCCGGAACGTCCAAAAATTAATTCCGTTAAGACCCGAAACGTTCTGACTAAATTTTTCGATTAATATTTCATTAAAAATTATTAATATTCTCACCCTTTGTTGCGGTGTACGATAAAAAACATTATATTGTTACGATTCGTATCCAAAACGGGAGTTGCGCAGTACCTATAAAATAATAAATCAATTTTACATAGAATGTATATATATTTATCTTTTCCGCCGTGCACAATCCGATACACTATTTGGTATAAAATAAATCGCAATTAAGATTCGTGTAGCTTGGAAACTTGATTGGAGAACTCCGGCGGCGTTTGTTTACACTGTGATCGGTTTGTACGAGGAAGAGTTAGTAGGTCGTGACACCAATTTTTTCCTTTTCAATCTTTTGCGCACATTGATTTGGACAATTTTTCGCTAGGTTATTTTTTGGGTGTTAGGTCAGGAAGTGATTCGTGGTAACGTGTGTACAATAGCAATATAGTATACTTGACAGCAGTTTTCTAATGCTTTTTTTCGTTTTTATGTCATTGTTTCATTCGAGACTGGGTGGGAAGGGGGGATCGACCTTTGTCATTCAAACAAGTTGTTTTGTGTTATTTCCGTGTTTCGTTTAGATTCGATTTTTATTTATTTGTTTATTTTTTTTTTTTTAACGCAGCTCTAAATTTAGACGCCATAAAACTGTCCAGTGTAGGATTCTCAAACTAAGGGTCGCGACAATTACTATTGCGATAAGCACACAAGTTTCAACCCTTAGAGAAGGATACTTTTGAGTACAGATAATATTTCTCATAGTAACTAACCGAAATGTTGGTGCAGCCCTAAAAACATATCCATTAATCCAGAGGTTCTTAAACTTTTTAAGCCGACCCCCCACCCCACTCCACTTTGGTCAACCCCAGACGTGGGCTCTCCTCATAGAAATGATTTTAACAGTCATGTTTAGAGTACCAAAAAGTTAAATAAAAACAAACAATAAGTATAGGCTAATATTTAATATTGACATTACAAATTTTTTTTTTTTTTTAATGTATTTATTATAAAAAGTTTTAATCAATCGGTCTATTTTAATGTGATGGATGGAGGCTTGTTTTTATTTTTTCATCACAAAGTTTGGCGAAACGAGGACACTCTACAGAACGCGATTATTATTAAGCAAATTTCACAAATCTTTTTCTGTACTACCAATACAATGTTGAATTTTTTAATTTTCTTGCACCTCCTCCCTCGTAAAGCTTTCGCGGCCCTCCGGAGGGTCATGCCCCACACTTTGGTTACTCAGGTTACTCTCTGCATTAATCCATTTAAGTCCCAAAAACGCAAATAATACTCCAAAACGGACATCCTAACATAATATAATATTATGATCTCGCAAAAGAACAGGACTAAAATTCCCAAGTCGACCCGAGTAGTTTGGTCTCATACATTCCTACTTGATGCAATAAAAGCGTTTTTTTTTTTCACTTTCCACGTTTTTCAGTTCGTTTCACGAGTATCTTGATAACGGATACGATATGTTAATACGATAATAATAATATTGTCCGTTATATTTCCGTCGGAGGAGAGCAGTGGTGTAAATCATGACGCAGTGCATTGCATATCGTCTCGTGGGAAGGGGTGTGGAAGGGAGGGTGCAAAACGAGAGACTCGGGGAAAACGTGCTAGACGCGGAATAACGTGTCACTCGGACTTGCAACGAGCCTAGTATATTTTCTATAGAACGCGCGTACCAGAAATACATATGACTAGCGTTTTTTTATGCAATAACCACTTGTCGAGAACCGCCATGCGTGTGTGTGTTGTATTATTTTTATTATAATTTTCGTAGCACGACACGGCACGACGATGCGCGTGCGTAAAAAAAAAATAAATAAATAAACGAGCAAACCCGTTTCATTATTTTTTTTTTTTTTTATCCGCATCGAAACCATACCGAGCGCGAGAAGAAATCAATATCGATACGAATTGTTTTTAGGTTTTTCTCTTCCTCGTCCTCCCCCCCCTCCCCCCTTCGCCCGTCTCGTTTTTTATCATTGTTTCGGAAAACGTAATACGAACGATACACGCACACGCACCACATACGTCCATCATCACCGATACTACACGTTCGGTGGTTTGATCTAAAAAATAAAACGGACATCCGATACGCGGCTGCTGCGATACACCGGATACACACTCGAAATCGATAGACTATAATATTATATTATTAAAGACACGGGCGAATTATTATCGAAGGCGAGTAGCCAGGATTTTCTCATGGAAAGGGTTTACAAATTTCGTTACTAAATTTACCTGTATTTATTTCAATCCCAACGGGGTTATCAAAATTGCATACAATATTAATATATATATATATGTAACTATGTAAAAAATGTAAAATAAATGTAAGCAATGCAATAAAAATTATTTTTTCTATGTTTTTTTTTTTATATATATTTTACATTTTATGCATACGAATGACTTAATTTCATACATATTATATACTTTATATACAGTACCTACCACCTATTTAATATTTAAACCCAAAAGCACTATAAGTTTTTACTAATTAAAGTATTTAACTTTAGTTTTATAATATCTCAGTCTATTTATTTTTAGCCACAGGAAAAAATGTACTACACCAATACACGAAAAATTAGCCAAGGAAAAATAGACCACAAAGAAAATGGAAGTGTAAATGATAGTAAAATAAAAATGATCCACCAACGGTTTTTTCGATAAAAATTTTTACTAAACAATTTTTTTCTTGAAGAAAAAAAAACACGTTACAAAAAAAAACGCAAATTTTCTAATGTACATTTATTTAAAACAAACAACGTGCATATTATTTTATAATTGTGTTCAGTAAACATTTCTATTAAAATTCATTAAAAACATATTTCTGTGACTTACAATATTCTAATGACATTTTTCTGCTTGGCCACCTTCTTCGTGGCCGTTATCAACTAAATTCCACCGGTGCGCAGACTTTTAATTGACGTCTACTTATTTAAATTACACACGCAATTTGACGCCATTTCCTCAAAAACGCTTATGATCACGCGGCTCTACGTAGAACTAGAGATCTCTAGTAGAAAAAGTTGTAATTGCAAATATACCCAGATGCGGGGTGTCTTAGTACAAGTGGACAATGAATGCAATAACTTTTGTTTTATTAATAAGTTTTTAATTTTTTTTTTTTTTAATTATTTCTTTAGCATTGCGCTACAGTTTTTATTTTTTTTAGGATATATCCGTCCGTCGGATATAAATTATTATATTGTGTACCCGTGTTTTCAGCTCTTTTCCATTTTTCTTTTTTCCGATTACAACCAATGTTTATCGTTAGAACTGAACAGAGCAAAACGAATGTGGATAAATTATTCCAAAAAAACGTCTGAAAATATCGTGTTTCACACAGACAATTTTATTTTTGGTTTCCACTTCGTATTTAATATTATTAATAACACGTTCCAAACTTATCTACCAGTAATTTTGTGTACAATTTACTATAGAAATACGCGTTAAAATTCATTTTTGCATTGTTATAACGTATTATTTTTATGCTATTTCGATCGATCAATATACATAATATAAATATGAAATATTTTATTAATTTTACTCAAATTTAAGGTAGTATTTTCCCTTTTTGTTGGAAAAACGGTTAAAGATGTCGGGAAATTACCGGTTTAAAGCACCATCGTATCAAAATTCTGAAAATTCACGCTAATCCGTGCAATTTTTCGAGTACAAAGTGTTTCCACTAAAATTTAAAGTATATTTATTTTTATTTATTTATTTTTAAGAAAAGTACTGTATATGTCAGCAAAAACATTCAACTACACGATAATAACTGTATAATATTAATTCTTTGTCACATTTAATAAATCGTTAGGGTTATAATATCTTAGTATATATATATAAGTGTAAAAAGATTTAAATATTAATTTCGCTACTTATCTATTTTATTACTATTTAAACAACGAAATGTATTGTTATTTTTTGCCATTCATTTAATTTCTTCACACATTCTTTGTGGTCGATATTCGATATTTTACTGCCATATCGCGGTTTTCGAATTTTTATTATTGTTTCATTTCAAAAAAAAAAAAAAAAACTGCCTCACACTCTGTACTGTAAGTGTCAAAAAAAAAAAATATATATCTGTAGCTAAATTAACTTGAACTCTATTTGGTTGAATAAAATGTCATCATAATAATTCGTTATAATAATATATTATTATTGGTAAAGATTTTCTAGGAATAGTAATTAAATCGTTTAGTTTTTTTTATCAGATTGAAATTTTTAGAAATCGTCGTATTCTTTCGAGTCACGCAATACCCTATTAATCTGTAATACACTCAAGTATACGCAACTACGAATATACATATATATATATAGTTGAACAAGGTATCCGAAAAATACCGATGTGAATGTGGCCGAACATCAAATAAAACGTGCATAACGCGCCATCATTTTTATTTTAACATTTGAAAATCTACATGACACATCAAAAAAAATACATTGTAACAAAAAAAAATAGTAATAATGTTATGCGATTCGAATATAAAACGATAACGTTGCACGGTCAGTACAGTACACGGTAGAAGTTGAAAATAATTAAGTAGAGATAATTACAATTTTAATAACATTAAATTAGGTTATTTCCTTCCCACCGTCGTCGTCGCGGCAATCTAATGATATTTATCTAATATCTGAAGATTTTTTTTTTTTCATACCACGTCGATCGAAAGTGATTAATTGAAAAGTGAATTGATTTGTCGACACAATTTTAAAAATATTGCGCGAGACGAAATACATAAAGTTTAATTCTGAACATGGTACGAAAACATAACAGAAAGCATAAGAATTAAGAATATTTTGTTTGTTATTTTTCTACTGCTCACATGAGTTAAATTTCTAAATTACCAAACGTCCAACTCGGGCTTTACACTTTAAATGAAAGGTGAATCAAAATTTCGATACGTTAAAATTATACTATGTATTATGTATGACAATGAAAAATCAAAATATATTTCGATTTTATACTTAAACGTATTGATGGAAATCAAAAGTAAATTATTTTTATGCATTTTTAACCTTATTTTAACTTCACATTCAAAGCGTATGACGTAATGTTTTGGGTTTTTTTTTTTTGACTTGTTGCATTTGTTTTAAGAACTATAACCGATATTAAACTGTTACTAGTTGCTTAATTATTTTACAATTGACCATTATTCGATCGATTGAAATGTTGTTTTTATAAATATAAATCGTGTACTAATTAATAATTTATGTAAACATTGATTACAATTGTTTGAATAGAAATACCTATTTTGTACTCTAAACTTTAGAGGCTCGATTGAGTTGGCATTTTTTCAACTCAAAATAGTTACCACTTATATTATTGATTGTTTCAAAATTATGAAAACGACTTCTCATAATTTACGTTTTTAAAATTCTAACAATTATTGATCGGATTTCAATTTACCGTTCGTGTCCGTCCGAGTTCGAAAAAACTCTCAGACATTTTTCAAAACTTAATTAAGATTTGAAAATTACAAATACATTAGGCTTCAATCATTCGACATAAAGCCAACGGCATTCAGCAGAATGACAAAATATCACATTAATCGATAAATAAATGACTTTCATTGGATTACGCCGAGCAAAAAGTTTAAAAAAACATTCTGGTCAATAACAATAAAAAAAAAAAAAATAATAAAATAAAAAACGAGATTTAATAATATTAAAACAACAAATACAATATCGTTATGATTATTGACATGCATATTACTGCGATTAACCGACCAATGTGGATAATTTTCTCCGAGTCCGACCGATTTGAACGATTCGACAGAAAAAAAATACTTCGGCGCGTTTTTTTAAATCACGTTGTATTCATCTACGACGTCCGAACATTTGTATTTGGCCGGACAGTCTCCGTTCGCTCTACCGTCCTCGATGGCCTCTTGTAACGTGGTCAACATCCGTTCGTATTTCTCGTCCATCGATACAATGCTGAAAATATCGGATTACATATTATTATTATAATTATGTAATTTTTTCATTATTATTCCACTCGCTCTAGCGAATTCTGATGGAGTAGGAACGGGGGGGGGGATTATAAATTCCACCGATTTCCGGATTTTTCAACTATTCGACTAAAAGTGAAACGACGAATGAGAGTGCGACATGGCGCAAGTACACCCAATCCACGCGTTTGCAGCTATGTATTTTCTCCCAAAGGGCAATGTGCAACACACTCATAAATTCACCAAACTAGCATACATATTCTTCTGCCAGATATTCTTCCTTTCACAATATAAAGTATTTTTGTAATTATTGACGATTATCAAACCGAAACACATTGAACAGTAAATCGAGATATATGCATTGAGCAGAGCGAAGTGATGAAGTATGGAGCTGAGGAGCGCAAGAACGAGTGGCCAATACACGAGCAAAAACTGTTATTATATTGATATTAATTAGAAATCTAAAAACGTTCCGGGAATTGGATCGGTGGAGTTTACATTTAAATTTTTTTTTCTCCAGTATAGTACACAGAGTCTGATTTAGACAAAATAAAACATTAACCTATTATTATTAATTGTAAATTAAATCACGATTAATAAATTTAATAAAACCAGTCAATACTCAATAATAAATTGAAAAATATTTTGAAATATTTTCAATGCATTAATTACAAAATTTTCACAACTTTTTTCCGTAAAAATAACGCTGAGTCAGATAATGGACCATTTCAGTAAGAGTATTTCTATCATTTTGATTTATATTTAGTGACATTGAAAAATATGATTTGTATTTTAATAAGTATTTTTAAATGTGTAAAAATGTTTCAATGTTCTTCCTGTTTAAGGATTAGTTAAAATAATTAAGATAATAAATAAATCCAATTTTTGGGCCACTGATCCACATGGGCCTCGGACAAACACCCAGGGCACCGACGGTGCATTATTGGTTGAAAATCGTAATTTATTCAGAATCCACCCCTCCCCCCCCCACAAAATCGGATCCAGCTCAGGTTAGGTTAGGTTAGGTTAGTTTGCACTTACCCTTCGAACATTTTCGCCGTTTTCCACATCATTTCCGCGCTCCTCAGGTAACCCTCCGCCTTGGCCGGATGTTCGCATGCCACGCGGTTCAAACAATCGTAACGTCCCGACTCGTCGGCCGCCATGTACCCGAGAAACAACAACAGGTCCGTCTCGGAGACCGCGGCCGCGTCATCCTGTGCCGCCCCCGCCGCCGGTCCTCGCTCGTCGGTACTGCGCCCTTTGCCACCGCCCTGCACGTACGACGCTCCCCATATGAGCCCTTTGAGCACCAGCATCAGCACCACGTTGGACAGGTTCAGGCTCAGCAACTAGACAGACGGGCCGCACGACGGCCACTGTAATTATTAAAGGTCGACGGAAAGCAAGGGCTGTTGCTGTGGTACACGCAGCCCATTGTAGTACAAGGTGCGTATCGTATACAGGATGGGAAATAAAAAACCGTGGTAATCCGTACGATCCACGCTGATCAGTGGATCAAATAAGAATATATAATTTTGTTCCCTTTTTTTTTTTTTACATTCCAAAGCGAAAAAGCTTATGGCTTTACAATGATGTTAAGTTTCGATCAGTATCTCTAAAGATCCGAAATCATACTCAGATAGTATTTTAAAAAGATCATTTTTCAAATTTCTTAATACTTTTTTCAGAAACGCGGAAAATGTGTCGAAAAATTGCCAAAAAACGGCAAAATATGCTATTACCGGAATTTCCGTAAAATTGAAAATTGTTTTTTAACATAACTTCAAAAATAATGCAGGTAGCTAAAAACTTGAAAGTTTCACCAACTACTAGAAATAATCACGAGAATATTTTATAACAATTTCAAAAAGATTTGATCGATTTTGAGATAAGTATAGCATTTTGAATTGCGAAGAATATCCCGAGGTTCGAAGTACACATTTTTATTTTTACAATTCGGTTGGTATTAAACGATTTCTAAAAAAAAATTAATAAATAAATTTTCGTGATAGTCTAGTAATATTGTCATCGCTAAATTGTATGCGGAATTCTCATACGATATGATGTACGACATCATTTTCACTATTTCTTCGCAAATTTAGTAGCACACCGTGGTGCTGAGTGGAGCTGAGAATGAAAATTAATGAGACACGTCATTTTAGTGTGTTGAATTTCGGAAGAAATATTGTTTTAAGATCAAAGTAAAACATGGATTTGAAGTTTTAACAGTTTATATTTATTTTTCATTTTCGGCACCACCGGAGATCACAGTGGTGCCAATATGGTGAAAACGATGCCGTATATAAAATTTTATGACAATTCTGCATACATTATAGTGCGGTGACAATATTTTTAGATTATCAATTAAAATTATTCTAGCTCCAACAAGGAAAAATACAATGAAAGAAAAGATATGTTCTTATTTTGATGCACTGATGAGGAATATCATATGATATCATGGTATTATTCCGCCCTATACAGGGGGAGTACATCACAAAAACGCGAGAAAATCGTTTGTACGTGTGACACCCTGTATACGTATAGTATATTATTATTATGTATCGTGAGCGGTCGAGTAAAATGACAAAAATTGAGTTTTTTTTCTTTACTATAATATCTGGTAAAAAAAAAAAAAACAAACAAAGGCTCTATGACATAACTTGTTATTGTCAATATACATATATATATATATTTAATTATTAGCGAAAATTCGCGAGTGTTTTAATCGTCGGCCGCTCACGATACATAGTGTTAAGTCGAGGAGGGTGGACGAAGACGAATTAATTAAAAATAAAAAAATGAAAATGTTATTATAGACGTAAGTGTATATTATAGCGTATGTGTGATTATAGCTTAAGTTGAGCGAACGATCCGCGAGGTAAACGGAACGTTCGGAAGCCAGTAAACAAGACAGTCCAGAGATCGTTTGTGTTTATTTGCAGTTGCAGTTGCGACGTCCAGAATGATTTATGTATTTATGGTCGATTTAATGGGTAATATTATGCTAATACAGACAGGGCTAACAAGTTAACAAGTTAATTGAATTTTGAGTTACTCAGTTAAGTGCAAAGCTAAATTTAAAAAAAAAAAGTTAAATTGATCATTGTTATTATTTCTATTTCCAATGATTTCAGGTTTTTAATTGTCGTTCTTTTCCATCTTATGTATCAAAATGTACAATACATTTCGATGAATCAGAGTGTATTCTATAAAAATCGTGTACCTATAATTTTCATTTTTAGATTTAATGGGATATTATTTAACATTAACTCGTTATTTATTGGTCGCAACCCCCTTGATGATCGCTAACTAATTGTTTAGGGTCGCCAACATCTAATAAATACAGAATAATACAAAGGTTAATTAAATCCATCGTAAAATCAGATGAAAATAATACACTAATTGTATCATATATCTTATCCAAATGAAGAACAATTGATTGAATCAACTTTAGAATAAATATTGCAATAGATTTATAAAAAAATATCAAAACTATAAGTCGATTTTGATTAAAACTTAAAATGAGTATCCTAACTCAGCTGAAGCTTACAAACACTAAAAACCTTTAGTCTATTTTCAACTATTTATTTATGTGAAATGACAGTTTCCCCTGTGTCTACAATACAAATTAAATGGGAAAAAACCGACTGGAAATTTCTTTAACGAATTCTATCAAACCAAACGTTGATGAAATAATTTCAATTCAATAACAATGACTAACTACCGAGCCATATTAATATAAAAACGACTCTTAATATTCGTAATTTTTTTTACACATATTATAGTTAGAACAAAACAAACGTATGCAAAATGTATGCTTTATATTTTTTGAAAATCATATTTATTCTATTTATTATAAAATACTATTGTAATTCCACAATATTCGTGTAATCTATACTCAAATGTAAAAAAGTGTATTTTAGGGGTCGCTAAAAATTGAATAATTAATTTGGGGGTCGACAGTGTAAAAACGTTGAGAATCACTGTGCTAAAGGACAATAATTTGGTACAAAAAAAAAATCAATGCTTTTCGCTTAATTTCTAATTTATACTTATATATGGCTACATTTCGTGTACGTCCGCCATAGGCTTCGGAATCCAGTGTATTTTCGCGCATTGCAAAAACGGCGGTAAGGCGCAAACAAAAAAAAAAAAATGCGGATTATAGCCGACGTGTAGTTGATTTATTTCATTATCAAAAACGTATCACGGTATTGCCGTGTAATTCGCGATTTTAAACTCGTCCTAACGTCCCGTGACTGTTGGAAATCGCGAGGCGAAGAACGGGGGAAATTATACGCCCCATCGCGGACGGCCAACACGATTTTCGTGCACCACAATGTGTAGATTGTAACGATTTTCCGAGTAGAAACGCACTCCGAGTGACGGACGATAGAAGAGAACAACGCGTGATAAAAAGAGAAAAAAGTGAATCGGACGAAAATTATTTTATATGGTTACACGTACTCGATATAATATAATATATGCATAGCCGGATTAAGGGGGAGGGTCTAGCCAGAGCTGCAGCCCCGAGGCCCACCCAAAGTGACAAGGGCCCATACAGTTTTAGACTGAATCACATTTTTCCGCGATTTTAAGTTGTACTTAGCGTAAATGAAGTACTAAGAGAGATGGCTTCAAGTAAAGCAAGAAAAAAAATGTATTTAATAAAATAGGTTTTATTTTTTTTTGTTGGCATGTTAATAAATTTAAAACTTATCACTAAACTTTGTATTATCATGCAGTATTATTTATATATTAATTTGACAGTCATGACTTTTATTATACTATAAATTAATACTCTTATAGACGTATAAAATATATACATTGATAATAATTTTTAAGTTAAATTTGTAAATTAGTTAAGCGAAGCGTGAGAATTTCCAAAGAATTTTTTGTCAAAAGGGCCCATATGAAATTTCCACCCCGGGGCCCAATGAGCACTTAATCCAGCCTTGAATATATTATGTAGTTTTAGTTTGAAAAAAATCCGGTTGCCTATCGTTAATAATTTTAAGAAAAATAAGAGTTACGAAAACTGTTCCAATGATGTTATTATCATTTTTAGACAAATTAGTAACAACTATATTTTTCAAATAAAATATCATACACAGGGTTGTGAATTTAATGCCTTTGCAAAATATATATATATTTTTTTTTTTACTACATTGTATGCTTAAATTGATTCGGCCGAAATTCGTTTTGTGTCATTTATTATTTAAAAACAAAATTTCGCTTTGAAAATTTTATGGTTTAGCGCATATATAAATACATGTTTGCATAATTTATTCGAATTAGATTTTTTTTTTTTTAATTTTGTTAATATTAATATTTTTTTCTCGGTCGATTTGACACTCATAATACTTGTCGAATTGTATTGCTGAAATGATGAAGATGATAAAATGACGTGAAAAATAAATATTTTTGTTAGGGTACACCAACCTATATAATAGTTATCTACTTTTTCATTGATAAGTGTAAATAATTTGTTACAGATTAATAAAATCATTATTTCCTCGATTTCTACAAATCCATGATCCGTAAATAAATTTGTTATCTATATAGATATCTATAAATCGAATCTATTAAAAACATAAGTGATCACCTGATATAATAACAATAATTAGTAAAAATTATTAATTTCAGTATTTATTTTTCTAATAAGACATTTTTATAAAGCATTTTTTTTTTTTTTTGCATATTTTTGAATTTTTAGAGAATATTTTTAAGCATATTTTCGTTGTTATAAGTTTTTAGTGTATTTAATCACATCTCTGCTTATAAATATCCACGTAAAATATATAATGCGTAGTGTTACGAGTATTATAATGAAAGTAAACGAAATTTTTCTGAAATACAAAATATAATTAATAATTATATTACTTATAGTTTAAAGAGTAACACATAAAAATGATTGATTTTTCTTTTCGGGGAAAAAAAAAAACTAGTTGAACAATCAATAAAACGATATATTGGATCTCGTATGATGTGCCAAATTATCTATGGATAAAACAAAATACAAGTACGTCACATACTCTGGTGTACAAAAACTAAAAATACGTAAATATAATGAATCTATTCGGCATCGATTTTTACAAAGTTTTTTTTTTTTTACTTAAGTGCCATTTTATTAATATACTCGGAGCATATTGTGTTCAATTGAACCTATAGTGAACAACTGGAGCGGAAAAAAATAAAATCTCATAATATAATGTCATAACTATGGGTCAATTTTTTTAGAAAATGCTACTTTTGAAGGGAGTGTGATAGAGAAATAATTTTTGTACATAAATACGTTTCAAATAGTCTGGTTTCAATGAAATGTTTTCAATTTTGATTTTTTTTTTCGCTTTTATCCACTAAATGTGCTTTTTTTACTCATCTCCCATTTTGGTCCTTTGTTCTTATTAATTACATAATTTAAATAAAAATTTCTCATATTTTTAAATATATTGTATTTCTACTAAACTAATATCTATACTAATATCGTCAGAAATGAGTGATAATTTATAAATACATTTTTATTCACTAAATCATTTTCCAAATCAATGGTCGTAAAATCATTTTAGATTTTAAGTGAAATTAAGATGCTAGTGTTTTTACAGTTATATTTTTTATAATTATTAATGTTGTTATTATTTTTTGTGAACAAGTTTTTCTATAGAAATACTTATCCAAAAGTTTCAAACAGCAACTGTTTGATTCAGAATTCAGCTCTAGATGGAAAAAATTTTTTGAAAATATTATCATATAATAAAAAAAAAAATACACGAAAAATGAAGTTTTCGCACATAGTTTGTATGTATGATATTCAATTTTTGTTTTCATCATTTAATTAAAATAAAAAACAATAAATAAATACATATGTTCAAATAAAAATTTAATTTAAAAGTACAAAATTTACGAAATTATTACACTTTTTAAAAATGAAGAAGTTTTAAGTTATAATTTCGAAAATAAATCATAATCCCAAAATCCGACTTCTTCATTCTTTTCAACATTAGAAAAAACGTACCTGGGAACTAAAATTCATTTATGTCGAATTTATTTTCATTTTTTTAGAGTAAAGTTTAACAATTGCTTTTCTTTGCTTTTTCCGGCTACTATTAAATTGTTAGTTGAGGATAAATTTTACTACAAAATCCGAACCGTAGTCACATAATGCGTTAAGAACAGCAATATTATTATCATCAACCGCAAATGTTGTATTCGATTAACATAAGACGAATTAATTAAAACTATTTCTAATTATTATCGTTTAAATCGGAATCATTAAATGGAATACGTGTAATTATTATTTTCTCCCCTCGTGTACTCGTTAATTGATATTTTTCAATCAGCACACAATATCTGCTGGAAAAACTCGTTTTGTGTCACACTACTCGTCATAGCGTTTCAAATTATTACGTCGGATGCGTCAACGTGTATATTTTATAACGAGTGTTTGCGGAAAATTCATGTTTTTTTTTCTGTTTTTTTTTTTTTTTTTTTGTTTGTTTTGTTTTCAAGCGTTTTCGTCGTCATACGTCATACGAATGGGAAAATCACGGATAAACAACGGAGAGATTGTTTTATTTTATTGTTTCGTGGTGCAGAGTACGACACACGATGAGTGTTGTGAGAATTATTTAGAATAATATACGACCAAGGTCGGATCGCAACGTGAGATGAATGCGTACGCCGCCGGGTTTTCGGTTTTCACGTTTGATTTCCCCGCGTGATAAACACCTCTGGCCGAGATTAATAACGTTAATGGGGGTAACGTTTGTCACGGCTCTCGCGTCCGCCGCCACGTTTGCACGCAGTGATCCGCAGCTGTGTAAATATTATTATTATTATTATTATTATTTATGTGGTGTACACGTTTTTGTATAAAAAATACTAGTCCAAAATTTTCAACCATTATCTGTTTGAATCCCGATTTACCTGTAGTTGATACTTGAAATAAGTAAAATTTTTCGAAATCATCAATAGTTTTCTCGAAATTTGAAAAAAAAACTAACCAAAATTTGACAAAACAGACTCGGAAACTATCTTTTTTTTTTTTTTTTTAATCCAAACTTTATACAATTTCAAAAACATAAATAGACAATAATATTTAAAAATTTAGAAATTTTTTTCCAACGCACTAGTTTTCTCATATTTTTTTCTTTTTTTTTACTCTTCTCAACTATTAGAGAAATATAAAACTAGCCGAGTAAAAACTTAAAAAATTGTATTGAATAAATTGAAGCTCTGCTCAATATCGTCTCATTGAAAAATGATTTATCGATTGTTTAAAATGCACAACACCCACAAGAGTATCTCCTCATTCGAGAAGCGAAGAATACCCAAGGTACAAAATAAGTCCTTTTTAAACTTTAAAACACGTTTTTTGAATAATTGCGAAACGGGCACGTCGTCATCGAACCTTTTCTCTTAGGTATCGCAAAGTAGTTATAATTATTCAATGATGATTAGTGATGTTTTCGTTGTTGTCATAGTGTTAACAAAGTAAACTGTTACGATCCAGTCGGGACTTGCAAGACTTATATTTTAAGCGTTCATAATAATATGTACAGTAGTTTTCAAATAACTATCGTTCTGTGCAGCACTTGTGTAATAATTGTGTATGTATTACATAATAACATGTGATTTGTATCAGTAGTGTACATTTTTTATGGATGGGTTCGACGTACTTGGACCCACAGAACAAAAAATAAATTAAGATAAATATTCCTACAATATAGTTGAGTAAATAAGACCCCACTAATTCTAAACCCTCCCCTCCTCGAAAAAAGGAAATTTAAAATACACCAGTGATTATTATTATAAAGGGTGTTCCAGTTCGATTTGACAAATGTAATTTGACTACAGCAATAACGCATATATTTTTTTTAGTTCCCAAATTTTAAAATTTTAAATTTTATTCTACAGTTTTAGAAAAAAAATTTAAAGAGCCATTTTGTAAATCTGATTTTTTCTAAAAGTTTGGTGATAAAATGTCGAAATTAAAATTTGGTAATTTATTTATTATGATTTTATAAACTCTTAGGAAATGTGAATTAATTATCAGACAATCATTCGAGTTTGAACATTATACACACTAAAATTTAAAAAATTATAATAAATAAATAATCAAATCTTAATTGGATATTTTACCACCAAAATTTTTCTAAAAATCAGGTTTATAAAATGGCTATTTTAAATTTTTTTTTTTTTCAAAAATTAAACTTAAATTTCAAATTTCAAAATTTGGATTATAAAAAAAATAATGATGTATATATTTTTTCTGTAGCACAATGTAATAATAATTATTTGAAAAAAAAAATTCTGAATTATTAATATAATATTATACCCATAGTTAAAAAACTGAACGTTAGGGCGGTGGACGAAAGCAGGTTTATTTCTAAGGGTAACAACCTTTTCCCCGGGGAAAACCGTAAACGGTCCTGTAGAGTTACAACTCGACAAATTATATTTTTATATACTAATACCGTAATGTCAATAGAACATTAGTTATACAAATGAAATAAAATAAATACAGTGAAAAACATAATATCGTTTTAAAAATTGCATTCCTCGGAAATCTAAAGGGTTAGAGTGATGCCGGAATATTTAAAAATTTAGTCTAAAACGGACACTGGATGAATATGGTTTCGAAAGTCAAACGCACGTGTCAGTATAGATCAAAATCGGTATTACGATGTCGTATTGTCATTAGAATATTGTGGTCGTATTGTTTGCGCGTACAGATCCAGTGAAGCGATCGAGCGACAGTAAAAAAATGAAAGAGAGCCGAGTGAATTAAAATTAAAAAATGTAATGTAATATTATAGCCATGAAGGTAGATAGAGAGAGAGAGAGAGAGGTATTAGATACGTATAGGTTATATTATATTTCAATAATAAATATGCTGTTGTCGTTGTCGAACCGATTCAAGTATAGTATAAACCGAAAATAGCAGCTATAATAATATTATTATTATTGTAGAAATAAGATCAGTAGTCGAGAAAAGACACGTTGATGTCGGAGGAGTGGTAAGAGAATGAGTGACAGACGGGGTAAGCCGAGGGGTGTATTTGGTTTATTATTATTATTTTTTTTTTTGTTTTACGTAGGTATTAAAATGAAATACTAGCCAAGATGTCGGGCAGATCGCACAGTCCGAGGGCCATCTTGAAAAACTGACAGGGACTGGACAATGCGGTCAGAGAAGACATTTTGCAGAAACCCTGGGCGGACCTCTTTTTTACACCCGGACTTAAACAATGCTGGTTCTAAACGCACAATAATTATTTATGAGTTGCACACGTGTTATTAAATTAAAAAAAAAAAAAATTTAAAAAAAAAAACAAAACTCGATGGAAAAAAAATTTACAAAATAATAATATTATTACTATCAAGCTTTTTTTTTTCATTTTTACACACGCCTACGACGAGCTACTTCAAAAAAACTTTAATATAACTCTATTATTATTATTATTATTATTATTATTATTATTTAATATGCTTGTTGTGTGTGTACTTGACTGCTGGTCCCTCCGGTCCGGGTGATCATCGACTTGGCGATGCCGCCGAATATCGATTCCAAGTCCAACACCCTGGCCTCGGCTTCATTCCGACCGACCGTCGAACCGGCTTCGTCTATTATTTCTCCGTCACCTAAGCCCGGCGGCACACCGCGATTCCGATCGTCGATCGCGTGCGACGAGACGAATCGCATTGACGCCAGAAGACACAGCGCGGCGACGGTCGCGATCACTGCGGGCTTCTGCATGCTGCGCGTCAACACGTCTTGTCGCAAAGCTAACTAAAAAAAAATAAATAAATAAAACACAGTTAGAAACGACAATAATTAGTTATAGGAAAAACGTAAGGTGAAATACTCCAAACCACAGGTGACTCGAAATCGCTCGAAAGCAAATTTTTGGATTCAAAACTCATCCGAGCAGTTCAAGCCATGGCATACAATAATATTTATAATTTTATTTTAAATTAAATTGTATTAATCAGTTATTAATCATTAATAATAGTAACATAACTATTAATGCCAATGAGTTTACTTAAATTTATGAGTATCATTTTTTCACCTCGGCATAACTTCTATCGCGGATTTTGCTCTAATTTTAGTATGTTGTTGTACCTCAGTAAATAAGTCATTGAGTAAATTTTTACCCCTCCAGGTGCATTTCTCCTCACCAAAATAGACAAAATAGACACTTTTTTTTACCTATTTTTGCCATTAAGCTAATTTTTTATCTGCAAATATCATTTTCCAGGGTCACTGCTCAATACGTCATATTTACAGAGTGATTTTTTCCACGCGCTCACCCTGTATACCTTTTACGTTTAAATTATTTACAAGTCTAATTGAAAATACTACTAATACATCATCATATTTTATGAAAAAATAAAAATAAATAATTTTTTCCAAATTTACCAGCTTGATATTGTACCTAAGTCTTTTTGTTTTTTTTTAATGGCGACTGACAATTATTATTTATTTATTTATTTTTAAACGTCATACGGCTTTTACAATGTAGTACATATTAATGAAAATACATAATTACATTTAAATATATATATATATATATATATATAACACATTAACAATAAATTAAAATTAGACAATATTACGTAATAAGCTCCAGAATGTTAGTTATAACGGAAACAAAAACCTAAATTGGAAGAATTTATAATTAATTTGATTATTAACCAAAGACATAGCTCTCCTCAGAGGGTCATCATCCAAATAATTTCTTTTCACAGGAGCAAGGTACTAAGGGTATTGTGAACGGGTTGTTCCTGGAATGCGAAAACCTATTCTAGATAGTAAGCATGGTGAGTCAATTACACCAGAAACTGAACCATTTAATGTAATACTCTGTTGGAGAATATTTTTTTGTTGAAAACGTTGTTATTCTAAATTTTCTTTTTTGATCATAAGTTGAGAGATATACGTATACATTTAATGCAAATCGTAGCGGAGTAGTCAAAAAACCGAGAAGTACTATCCCTGCTTCTTCACTCTGCCACCTTAAACTCACAGTGCATCTCTTAAGCAATTTATCGAAAAAATTAAAAAATATGCATAGACATTGAAAAAAAAAAACATTAATTCTCTTCCAGTATATTAAGTTTCAATTATTGATTGGCATACTTATTAGACGATCCTTAATAAATATACCGAATAAATTGATTAACTGATTAATTAGTTCATTATAGATTTCTATAACGGGAAAATGGTATATTGCGTCCCAATTTTTAGTAGGCATTGATGACGGTTCGATTTTAGATTTTATTCCTTAAGTATTATATAATAAATGCGTAAATTTCGTCCGTCAGTAAATCCGCGCGTGAAAATTAATTTTACCCGTTTCGTTGTTAATATTTATAATTACTCCAAAGCACCTGCAGCACACTCTTACTTTGCACGTCTTACTCGTAGTTCGTATTAATTTCTTATTGATGTCATAATAATAATAATATTAACCTTAATTATTATTGTTTTAATTACAATAATTGGCAAACAGATTTTGTTAACATCTTTTTTTTGTCTTCATTTTTTTAGTCAAAATACGTCTTTAGAATCTAAACCCCTCCCAAAATTTCATGTTGGCTACCACCTTGGATAGGGATCCTTGCTAATTAGTTCTCGATTTAAATTAATTTAAAATAACTGTTTTAGATTCTGAATGGAGCGAAGAAGCTAGTGTTTTTACAATGATGTTAATTTTTATTTATTATTATAACTGTTAATATTTTATGTGTACGAATTTTCGTGTAGAAATACTTGTCCAAAAATTTCGACCAGCAACTTTTCGAGTCCGGATTTGTATCTAGAATCTAGATGGTACTTTTGAGAGGTTATTTTTCGAAATTCCCAATAGTTTTCTCAAAATTTGACAAAAAGACTCGAAAACTATCTTTTTTTTTAATCTAAAATTTTAAAAACGAGAAAAAAAATTGTTGAAATATTTTTTATAACACTTTTGTCCAGTCAGAATTTTTTTTTCTTTTTTCAGTTAATAGTGAAATGTAAAACCGGCCGTTTTTTATTATTTTTAATAAACGCTCGAGTAGCGAAGGATACCCGAGACGGCCGAACTACGTCCATTTTCGTTTTAAATTATTTCCGGTATCGCGTCCACTTTTACGAACCGGTCTTGCTTCGCGGCCCAAAAAAATAAATAAGATTTACTCACTCGGATTTGTTGATGAACGAAACGCGCGGAGTACACTTTGGAATTCGAAAAGGCGACCAAGTGTTGACGTGGCTTGCGCTTTACTCGAACAGGCGATTGTCGACGGCTTCGGACAAGTTACAAGTTTTTATATAAGATATTATAATTTATAAGTGTTTTGTTATTTGAATTTCCCGTCCGGTAACGTCGTCTGCGGCGCGCGCGCGTTGATGACTGCGTTCTGCGGCCGGTCGGCCCTCCGATTTTGTAACTTCGCGTCGGCCCCCCCGAGAAAGCGCGGTAAAAGTTCCGTGCATTGTTCGTGCCCCGGCACCGTATCGTTCGGCCGCCGTGCGATTGTTGTCGCAACTCCGTCGTCGTCCGGTGACGCTGGAAAACGCACGCGTGACGCCGCCCGTCCGCTTTCCCGCGTTTCCGTCGTCGTCATTGTCGTCGCAAAACAATATAACAATCATAAATTGTAATATTTCATAATATTTTAATTAAAATAACGAAGAAGATGTTAAAATTTAAAAGTAAAAAAAAAGAGAGAGAGATAGTACTTTTAACCATACTTACACTATTTAACGGTATAATAGATCACTGGTGTTTTCGACTTTTTCGAATCGCAAACCTTTTATTTTTCAACGACCATTTTTTTTTTTTTTTTTTTACACATTTTGAGTGGAGTGAAGAAGCTAGTGCTTTAACAATAATGTTTACGTTTTTATTTTATTTTTTTACGCGTATAGGATTTCGCATGAAAATACTTGTCTGAAATTTCCAACCATTGACTTTTTAAATCAATATTAGCCTCTAAATGGTGCTTTAAGAAGTCATTTTTCGAAGTTCTCAGTAGTATTCTCAAAATTTGAGAAAAATTAACCAACATTTAATAAAAGAAAAGACTCGAAAACTAATTTTTGTTTTTAATCCAAACTTTATGAAAATTTAAATGTAGATAGACAATAATATGAGAAATATTTAAGCGAAAAAAAAAATTTTGAAAATGTGAAAAGAAATTTGGGAAATTTTTTTGGAAAACACATTTTTTTTCTCATAGAATTTTTTTTTTTTTTACTTATCTCAGTTTATAGTTAAATATAAAACTGGCCGAGTAAAAAATATTTTTTTTTAATATCAAACTTTATGATTTTTTTACAAACTACCTTGAATAAACTAAAGCTCCATTCAGAATCGTCTTATTGAAGAAATATTCAATCATTCCTAAAAAAAGGTGATATACCGACAAAAGTATCCTACTCTAGGTGCGAAGTACATCCATTTTATTTTGCATTTTAAGTTTAAACTTACTTCACTGAACAGCGTGCTTAATATTAATGTTTTCAATTTAAATATTCTTGTATAAATTTGTAAGTTTTTTATTTAAACAATTATATTAGATAGGCAGGTATATAATCTAAAAGACAAAACAAAATTAGAAAAAGACATTAAATGTGCAATAATTCACATATTAATAATGGAAAATCTGACAAATTGACAATGCGTCGTCGAATAAAATTACGCTGTACTCTGCTCGACACGTTATTGTACCGAACAAATAACTAATTAAATTAAGTTTATTTGTTCAATGACGATCCTTAGGTTGAAAACCTCCACAATGGATCGTGGAAAATGCTGTTCAAAATATTTTATTAATTACTTCAAACGGGATATTATCGTCCAGGCAGGGGGTGGACTGATTAGGGTTAGGCCAACTGTCCTGGGAATTTTAAAAGCCCAGGTACAGGCCTAATGTGAGCTAGCTACCTCAAAAACAAAAAAAATTCATCTAGTTTTACCGACTAAAATATGTGTTTACATGATATGGCCAAAGACTATCTCCAAGTCTGACTTTTTAACTATCTAACTTTTTTTTACGCACCGCATACAACGAAATGTTGTTATAGCAAAACGTAAGCATTGTCCCAGTGATCCCTGGCATCGGAATTTTTAATTTTAAAGCGAACATTTCACTAGAGAGGGTGCTACAGAAAGCGATTCCTTTTTCTGTTTCGATAACTTATAACTTATTACAAAGAAATGTATGACTGCGTACGATGAAAAATCATTTCAAATACTAACATAAATGCAATTAGGACAAACCATTTGGGGGAGGCTAAAATATTTATTACATTAACTTCAAGTAATTTTCAAAAAATCTGGGGGCTATGAGTGATTTTGAGGAGGCTTCGCCCCCCCCACCTATTTGCACCTATGAATACTAAATGCATCCGAATTCTCTATTCTAAATGATTAGTGTAGGTACCTAAATAAAAAGGGTCATAAACTTTTTAGAAATTAGTCAAGGAAGGTGCGATGCAAAATCTTAAAGGATCGCAGACCAAAATAATTTTTGGAAATATCGCATTGACCAGTAGAAATGTTATTTATTGAAAATATACTCTTTTACTTGACTAGTTCAAAATCTTATTAGTAATGAGTAATGACTCAGATAGTTGCGAATGATTTTCAATATTTTGTAAAGTCGTTATGTGTGCCCGTAGTGCTAAACAATAAAACATGTTTGTCAGCCGATGATTTTCTGTGGATCGCGGAGAAAACAGCTTTTTTATCTTTCATCGTCTGAGTGTCATCGTCACGCGAGCGAATACCCTTTCGCCGGAAACGACACTCACGTAAAACAATCAAACCTTAAGACCCGTAACAATAATCGACAAACAATAACAATATTTCACAAAAGTTACGACAATTTACGTCCTCCGCCTACGCGACACGACATTCTCCGGAGATTTCCAACTAATAGATTACTGCCCTCCCCGTGAATATTTTCGAAATCTTACCCCTTGTTTTCGTATAGTACGAGTATTATACATGTAGAGTCACCGTCATCATAATATGATATAAGGGTTCCCAACTTCATTCCAGCAACGATTTTGAGTACCAAAGGCCGGACAGACTCTGCACCATGGATATACTTCGCTTTTCGGGTGGGATATACTTGGTGGTTGTATTAAATTTTAAAGAAATGATAAATCACTTCATCAATAATACGATTCTGAGCTGAGATTCAGTGATTATACAATAACCACGTAAAAATAATTACTATGTGTCATGGTTGCTATGATTACAATAGTAACTATGATTATCTTGGTTACCACGATTTCCATGGTCACCATGGTTACTACGATTATTATTATGATGATTACCACGATTCCATGGCTACCATAGCTATCATGATTACCATAGTTGTCATGGTTTCCATAGTTGTCATGGTTTCCATTATTACCATGGTTAACACAATTGTCATGGTTATCATGGTTTATATAGGTAAGGTTTTGGTAGGGAGGGTAGCTGATCAGAAGGAGGTCCGGGGCTTGGGCCTGGGTTATGAGGGGTGACGTCAGGAGGAGGGTCCAACAATGGCATCAAGTGTGAACCCTTTGAAATAATGCGAATTTTGAGAAATGCCAAGTGTAAAGTACCATCTAGAGCCGATGTTTGAATCAAATTGTGGCTGATCGATATTGATCTCGGATCAACATTTCTATACGCTAAAGTGTTTACAAAACGGGGGGGGGGAATAAAAAAAAATTATCATTATAAAAATTCGCGAGCTTCTTCGCTTTTGCTCAAAATCTAAAATGTAATATAATCGTAGAATTATAATAATACGTCTCGATGAAAAATAAAAAAATAAAATAAACCAACCCCCAAATACCCCATTGCGGGGTAAATGAACCTCGTCGATTGTTGTTTACGTCCTGACGACGGCCTCGGAACATTTCGATCCAGACTTGTCGCGATGATCAACCACAATAACAATATGATGGCAAAAAGTCGATTGCGCGCGTTCGGTTACGCGCGCGTAAGAAAACACAATCGTCGAAAACCCATCGCGAAAAATCTTCACGACTATACACATAATATTATTGTGATATGCCTACCGTGTACACATTGTGCGTTGCACACGAACAATGTTTTTCCGTTTCGTTTTGCCGCGCGTGATAATTACGCGGTGATGATAATAATTAGAAACTATTTTATCAACACTAAAAAATACACCAAAGAACTTCAACAAAGATATAGCATTTCCACGTTCTTTGCCCGCAATAACGCTTCCTGGACGTTCTACGAATTTGATTTCAGAAACGACGAATTTAAAAAGGGAATTTCTCGCGTCATGCCTCGGCACAGTGTTGTTAATATAGCAAATATAGCAAAAAATATTATCTATATACAAAAATAATTGAACATATTATATTTTTGCGTGCAGAGATTCTTTTCTAATAACATGCTAAAATAAAAAATGACTACAATATTTATCTAGATAAATAAATAAATATATATATGACTTTTAGATTCTGAACAAAGTAAAGAAGCTAGTGCTTTTACAATGATGTTTTTTTTTTTTTTCTGTAAACTCTTTATCGTATGAAAACACTTGTCAAAAAGTCTATACTAGTCTATACAATAACTCAACATTTTATATAAATTTAAAGGTGCCTATACAAATTAACTATAGGCGTCTAGTTTCAAAATCAAGTACAAGAAACTTTTGAAATTGTGCTTAAACAGCAAAATACGAAAATCTGGTAAATAAATTTAATATTTCTAGTAAAAAAATAAAAAATTTAAAATTGGCAATAATTATAATAAGACTATTCCAAATTTTTCTTTTTTGAGGGAGGAATTTGTTAGCTTATAGAACCCTTTCAATATGATTTTCCCTGGCATTTCAAAACTTAGCGCTGACACTGCTTAAAAAGAGTTGGAAATAGCTGTAAATATTTGAACACAGTTAGATTCCTTCCCATATAATATTACAAATGATATCGATTCTTACTTTGAATTTGTTTGAACTATTCCAGTTTTAATTTTTTCCCCCCTTTCTGTATTACACTTTTGGTATTATTGATAATGCTTAATGGGTGAAAATTTCTAGGTTTTAAATTTCTACCCCAATGAATTTTGAAGTTATGATTAAATTACTTTAATTAAAAATTATTAAAATCGGTGTTTGAGGATGGGAGAATTGTTCTCCTGTCCCTCTCATTAATTATTAGCTTACTACAGTAAACGTCTAAATAATTCTGTTTAATTATTTATTAGTCACAAAATATATTATTTTAATCTCTACTTATTCCTAGTGCAAAGAAAATGTTATAAATCCGTAAATTGAGCGCATAGGCCACTCAATTGGCTTGCTAGCCAATCATATTTTTTACAGAAATTATTTACTGTCTATTGACGACATGATAATATTATAAAAACAGTGACAATAAATTATTATAAGTATCTACAAAATATGTATTTTCGTTTCGGCAATTTCACGCGAGAGCATTTGTATGTACTCTTTAATCGATCAAAACAATATCAACCGAATTGTATCAAATTTAAAGTTATACCTACTTAATTTATAGAGAATTCCAATAAAAATATATTCCTTGTCAGTCATTTAAGACATATTTCTTACTTTAAACACGTGTGAAAAATTTAGATTTTTTTTTTCATTTAATTAAAAATTAAGAACGTAAAATTTATTCAGCTATTCGTTATACAATCTATTTGAAAAAAAAACTAAATAAATTTAACGGAATTAGAAATAGAGATTACCAAGATAATGATTAAAAATATTTACACAATACACATATACTGGTGAAAATAACCAGTTTCATCGAAATTCTAACTATAAATCACACACCAACACAAAATGAGTTTACCTTGTAAAAATAAAAAATAGGTAAACACAAAATCTAATCAATCCTTAAAACAAAAATGATATTTACTTTTATTCTAATTTCGAATGTTGATATGTTATTTTGGGAGTTTGATCTAAATTTCGGAAACCGGTTTTTTTCCGGTTTCGATTTTGGTTTTGAACACCAAAGTTGTTACCTAAATATACTTTTGTAATTTTGAAATACTTTCGTACTTACGTGGCCATAGCTTAAGTACTTGGTTAAGTATCAGTATAATAAATTAAAAATATATGCGATTGCAATAACCTAACGTCTTCAAAGATTTTATTCAATTAAAGAAGCAAAAAAATGCATAATTAAAATATTGTAAAATAGATTTTTGATTTTTTTCGTTAATGAATATTATTTTTCAATTTAAATGGCCAGAATTCTGGGAGGGGGTCATTATCGATACTAGGGGTAGTTAAGCGCCTCAAGCCTTTAACTTACGCCTATGTCGATATTTAAAATAATAAAAATCTACAAAACACATGAAAATAATATTAAATACCGAATTCGAATTCGGATAATTTTGCGCACTCATTATTCATGAAAGTAAAAATATCGAAATTCAAATATTAAAATTGGATTTTTTTTTTTTAAGAGTACGTTACGCGATAGTTTCTATTGTTCCTTATCTTGTCTTGCGGCTAATTCACCTTAGATTCGAGGGAAATAGTGTGTGGCCGTGATCGTCTAGTGGTTAGGACCTTGCGTTGTGGCCGCAATAACCCAGGTTCGAATCCTGGTCACGGCACAATATTTTTTGCATTTTCTTTGACACCCCTTTTATTATTACAACACATTTGATGAAGCCGTCCCTTACGATCAGTGTTGAGATCAAATAAATTTTTTTTTTTTATCATTCAAATAAGGATAATATCATAAAAATCTATCTCAATAAAAATAAGGGAAGTTTTTTCTAAATGTATTTCAAAACTTACTTTATAGATTCACTGAACTATATGGTTTATTTCGTAATATTAACTGTTAATGTGAATTATCAAAATTCATAAAACGTTTATTATTTTTGTTTCCAAACCGGTTGTTGAGAATTTTGAACTCTATTACTACAATAAAACCTTTTTTGAAAATGTCGTTATTAGTTAACCGTTGACATTGAGATGATTTGTTAAATTTTAAGTTTTTAAATTATAAGTAATTACAATAATTAGGAAATATAATTTAGATTTTAAATCATAATTTGATTAACGACAATATACCCATCATATGTGATGCATTATTCGACATAAGAAAATAAAAATAATTTTATTAAATTATAATATGACACGATTTTGTATTTGTGAGTAACAATATTATTCTGATATTTGATACATTTTTTCACATTTTTATATCAAACATCAATAGGAATTTCACGGTATCGGCTATTGGTAAAGAGAATAACGTCACGGGACATTACAAGAAAAAGTAACTGTCTATTCATATGGCGCCATCTATCGGCAATCCATACAAACAACTGAAATAACTTAAACAACGGAATAAACTTTTAATTTTAAATATTATGATTCTTAAAAAAAACTCCAACGATTTCATAGAAGTAATGTTTTGTCTGTTATTCACTCATAGTTTCATGACTGATATCGGTTTTCAAAACAATTACCAGGATAAAAGTATTTCGATTTCGGTTTTTAAAACCAGTTTTACAAGTTTACAAGTTTATTTGTAATGTTTACAATACAAACAAGTTATTGTTTCGTTCCAAAGTAAAACAAGAAACCGGTTTTACGAAAACCGATTCAAAACCCTGATATTTGTCTTAATTTTGTGTTACATAACTACCCGAAATTTAACAAAAAAGACTTGAAAACCACTATTTTTTGATGCAAACTTTTTGAAAATGTGAAAAAAAATTTTGGGTATATGTATTCCTAAAACTATTTTCTCACAATGTTTTTTTTTTTTTATATATATATATATATCAGATAACAAAAGAATAAAGCAAAGTAAAATAAAGAAAGCCGAACATAGTTCGCACTACGGATATTCTTTGCGCTCATCAAGTCAGATACTCATTTTCACACATTGGTGGGAGTGTAGAAAACGACAACTATTATTGTTCTTTGTATTATTGACTTCCTTCGTTCAGAATCGTCTTACTGAAGAAATTATTTATCGTTTCTTAAAAATTCTACACACCCACTTAGAGCATCTGACCCGACGAGCGAAGAATATCCGTAGTGCGAAATATGTCCGACAGGGGGTGGTAGTGGTAACTTAATTATAGTAACATTTATAATATATGTCATTTTGAAATCATTACAAATAATTTTAATAAATAAAAAATAATACTTTAAAAAAAAATTTATTTAAAAAAAAATACAAATAATACTTTCAACTAATTATTGTAATTATTATTAACAACAAAAGCACTTTATGTATAAGCAAAAATGTTCACGTTTAGGTCAAATTTCTTGAATTTTTTTTATTTATTATTGGTTCTGTAATTGCTTTTCTTTTACATTTTACATTTTACATTTTGTATTTTAAAAAGTACTCCATTAAAATAAAAAGGAGTAATGATTTTCTCAAAATTATGTTGCGATCGCTCAGTCGATCGAGATCGACATATTGGTCATTCTCCCTTTGGAACAAAAAAAAAGTAAAATCGTAGTACTTAAATAACATTTTATATACAAATTCATTTGTATGAAGAAAATAATAACTAATTTACGAAATAATAATATATCGTTCCAAATACTAAACATTTAATATTATAAACATCATAAAATCGATTTACAAAAATTATCTCCTTCCAGAAAATAAAAATTTAACAAGATAAACACATAATAAACATAACAAAAGCCGGACATACTTCGTACCACGGATATTCTTCGCTCTTCGGGTCACATACTCTTGGTAAGTGTGTCGAAAATGACGACCATTATTGATCTTTATATATTATTGACTTCTTTCGTTCGGAATCGTCTTATTGAAGAAATGATTTATCGTTTCTTTAAAATCCCTCAAACACCCACCAAGAGTATCTGACCCGAAGAGCGTGGTGAATATCCGTACAACGAATTTCACAAATTAATATTAGTACGTTTCGACGAATTTCAACTCGATTAAGGATTCCATGAAATGATTTGCCATAGGTCGTGACATATTATCAATGAAATATTTCGTCTACTAAATTATGAATCAACAGTGATAAATACTATTAATAAAAATATTGAGTATTTATTAGTATAATTTTAATAGAACAAAAAAAAATCATAGGTCTACTATCAACAATTATCAACATCTATCAACATCTATCAACAACTTAAAAGCATATAATATTATTTTATAGACAAAAAATAACATCTATTTGTATTTCGGTCGAATGCTTGTTTGAATCGACACTAAGACGATATTTCCCGGTTTAAGTCGGACTGATATGATGGGCAGTGGGCCGAGCAAAACATTTGTATTTTGCTTGACAGTCCTCTTTCGTCCTGCCGTCCTCAATGGCTTCTTCAAATTTTTTCAACATCTTCTCGTACTTTGCGTCCAACGGCACCACGCTGGAAAAAATTTCAAGAATTTTAAACAGAGTCGTGATAACGATGAAGTCAACTGATGTTGAAGGAAATTTCGTGGGAGGGGGCAAACCCTTCTTGTCGTGTTATTTTTTATCAATTCACGTCAACAATTTCAGACAATTAGCCGCATCATTTTTAAATTTTGAAAATAATTCTCCGTATTATTGTACCCGTTTACCCCGAGTATAGTGCGTTCAGAAAACCTGATGTCACCGAAAAAATTCCTCACAAAAAAAAATTTAGTTTCATTGAGATCTGTACGAATCAGGGACGCCCGGAGGAAGGGTCCAGATGGTGCAAATGCACCACCTGAGATTTTTCCAAAAATTATTAATAACAGAAGACGTAGAAATATTTACCAAATTCAGAAAATTAACTAAACAATCATACTAAACTGGCATTCTGTGGTTGATTGAAATGAAAAATTATGAATTTTAATTGTTTATTTATAGATTTATTTGGTTCCTATCTCGTAGATAATGAAGGAATAACTCTACTGGCTCTCTAGTAACACCTGTCAACTATACACCATATTGAAGCAAAGAAAATTGATGAAATTTATTTTTAATTCAATATATCTTATAAAATCAAATATTTATTTAATTATAATTACTCCCCCCCCCATGGTTTATATTTGGATAAATAATTTTTGCACATACTGAAATAATTTTTACTGGCGTCCCTGATACGAATACATATAATATAGGAAAAAACTCTATTTTCAATAATTGATAGTACATAAATACTATAAAATTAAAAAAAAAAAAAACATTTAAACCAGGAGTCTCAGCTAAACCTTTGAAAATTGTAAGCACTTTTAAATTCACCCGAACAACATGCAAAATTCGCCCAAACGGTATGATATAAAAACATGTTCGCACACGATACGCGAGTTCGGGAATTTAGTTCGAATGAAAACCTACCCTTATTGTTGTTATTATTATCGTTGCTCACCCGTCCAACATTTTCGCGGTTTTCCACAGCATTTCGCCACTCCTCAGGTAGCTCTCAGCCCGGGCCGGTTGTTCACACGCCACGCGGTTCAGACAATCGTAGCGACCCGACTTGTCGGCCACCAAGTACCCCAGGAACAGCATCACGTCGGTCTCAACCATCGCGTCCTGGACCAGTCCTTCGGACGCGGCCGTCGAATACGTCACGTCATCGACGGTCCGCGATTGTTTGCCACCGCCGCCGTTTTGCATGTAAGACACACCCCATATCAGCCCTCTGAGCACCAACATCAGCACCAGATTCGACATGTTCAAACTGAGCGACTGAAAAACGACGCGATTTTATTGCAATCCGATCGGCGGTAAGCAAAGCTTGGAACCGATTTTTAGAAAACCTGTTTAAGCCTAGGGGTCTTTATTTTGAAAACTAAAATACTTTAATTTTACTGTTCTTTCCAAAAAAACACAGATATCAAAATACATGAAATTAAAAAAAAAAAAAAAACCACTAACCAATAACTGCAATTACAAATATCCAAAACTAAAACCCGTAGACAAGTTTTATTCTCAAATAACTGGTGATTAAATTCGATAATTTTTGAAAAACCCGAAACCGAAACCATTAAAATCATCACCGGTTCCAAGCTCTCGATGCGCACCATATAACACTATAGTATATTCGGACGATGTATCGAGTGATGCAATAGTGACAGATGACAGAAGGAATAGGCAAGAAAGAGAGAGAGAGAGAGAGAGAGAGTAAGAGGGAAGGAAGAAAAGGATAGAGAAAACAGTGCACGCAAAGTTACAATTTCGCAAAGAAGTTATTTTTACGAAAAACTATGAAGATCGAAAATGTACCTAAAATTTGAAGTATAAGTTTTAAGTTTAAGAAAACTTAAAACATAAGTTAAATAGATGAAAACAGTATTTAATAAATAATACTTATAATTAACAGAAAAGCGTTATTTTAGATGGAGAAACAATGTAGCCGTAATTTCTTATGAGTATTTTCCGAATAAATTAAATACATTTACACAACAAACATTGCAATAAATGATAATATGATTGTACATATATAGTGCAGAATTTGTTATTGTCGTTAAATTAGTTTAAGAGTTTAAGTAAGAGAAAAAACCAAAAGGCCAGAAATAAAAGACTTTTAAAAAAACACAGTCAACGGGAAAAAAGCGGAGAGCTGAAACGTTCGATTTGTTTTAAATAATATATATAAATATATATTAAATGTTATACTAGCCAAAATGTCGGGAAGATCGCAAAATCCATTGGCCATCTTGAAAAACTTACAGGGACTCGCCAAGTTGGTCAGAGAAGACAATTTGCAGAAACCCCGTCCTGACCTCTGGTATACATCGCGGTCTATACAATAATTCTAAACGTATACAACAATAAACACAATGATATTATGCATAAATATTGCGTTCCGGACGAATAAGAAACAATAATTATAGGGTACAAATTATTATAATGTAATCATCCTAATGACACTTAACACACGTGACAAACCGAAAAAATCAACTAGTTGTTGTCCTATGATATATTACTTATGTAATACCTATCATAGATCAGTTACACGTTACCTATAGTAATACTTTATGAACAGATCTTTTTGCATTTGCCAGTGAATTCGGCCATAATTTGTTTTTTAGAATTAACTCATTATTAAATATTTACTTATTACATTTATGTTATCATATACAAATATTACAATTCGTTTTTTTGACATTAAAACATAATATGCTATAATTTAGATTATAAATTCATTATTTTTTATGCCTTTTTCACACGTACTATTTTTTATCTTCATGAACGCATGTTCATATTTTGTGAACGACATTTGTTTTTTCAAACAGAACATGAACATGGGAAACGTTTATACTTTTGATGAATTTGAACGATTTTTGGGGCGTTCAAATGTAATTACTATATTTTAATAAAAATATGTATAGGGATAAATTTTGATTAATAATTATTAAATAACATTTTTCAATTTTAATTTATATAGTATTTATTTAATTACAATATACTTATAAAAATAAAATACGTGAAATTCCAATTGACTCGTGTCCACATAAAATAATAATATGAATGTGAATAATGGTTACTACAAATTAAGTAGATAACAAATCAAAGTTTCTGATATTTTTTCAAAACCCTTAGAAAACAGGCCTTACTTTTTGAAGGGATCCCTCGTTTAGCTACGTGTCCAGTACGTGCCTAATTTTACCACTAAAGAGTTAAGTATCAAACCGTTTAAAAAAATTGTATTACAAATTTTAATTTTCTAAACTATAATATATTACCATATCAAACATTCAAAATATAATTTTAATACATTATACTATTATCTTCTTTTTGAATAGGTTTTATACATAAAGTAGAAAAAAATATATTTAATACTCAAATTAACGCGTTCATTTGTTCAAAGAACGTAAACGTGAACGAGTTCATTTTATAAGTAAACGTTCCGAACACTGGTTTTACCGTTTAGAAGTTATTATGATTTATGATTGTCATTTTTATAAAATATATTATAACCATTTGATAATTATTTTTATTAAGTTAAATTTTCACATATGAACATTTCAAAAAGCTATAATATACTTGCTATGAGATATTAATATATTGTTGTTCAGCGTTCAATGCAGTCAAATATTTTCATTTTATTTCATGTATCAAACAATTTATTTTTGATTACATAAAGTCGTTATGCACGATTTTGCATAATATTTTAGAATATTATCAGAATTTTTCTTCACATTTATTCAAAACATTTTCTAATGCGTAGGTACATGCATATTTAACGACTGTTTACTACATGGTCGTGGATAATCAGTGCCGTCCCGAGGGCAGGGCAACCGGGGCACTTGCCCAGGGCCTCGCGCCTCGAAGGGCCTCGCGTATATTCTATAAAATTCATAGGAGAATAATCTTTCCAACCGTTTTACTGAAGATTTA